>SMMG02000105.1:71729-96682 GCA_005393395.2 Gossypium australe
AGCTACAGATTTAGGGAGACAAGGCTGACAACTTCGATCTGGTTCCTGCAACTTCAGAAAGATAAGATCTGTTGTCTTCAATCTGCTCCGCTGCAACTTCAGGGAGGCAAGGTTGAAATCTTCGATCTGCTTCCTGCAACTTCAGGAAGATAAGATCTGTTTTGTTCAGTCTGCTCGGCTACAACTTCAAGGAGGTAAGTTTGACATCCTCGATCTACTTCCTGCAACTTCATGAAGATTAGATCTGTTGTCTTCAGTCTGCTCCGCTACAAATTCAGGGAGATAAGGCTGACATCTTCTATCTGCTTCCTGCAACTTCAGGAAGATAAGATATGTTTTATTCAGTCTGTTCCGCTACAAACCTCAAAGAGGCAAGGCAGACATCTTCGATCTGCTTCCTGCAACTTCAGGAAGATAAGATCTGTAGTCTTCAGTCTACTCCGCTACAAATTCAGGGAGAAAAGGCTGACATCTTCGATCTGCTTCCTACAACTTCAGGAAGATAAGATCTGTTGTCTTCAGTCTGCTCTGCTACTAATTCAGGGAGACAAGGATGACATCTTCAATATGTTTCCTGCAACTTCAGGAAGATAAAATCTGTAGTCTTTAGTCTGTTTCGCTACAACTTCAGGGAGGCACAGGTGACATCTTCGATCTGCTTCCTGTAACTTCAGGAAGATAAGGTCTGTTGTGTTCAGTCTGCTCCGCTATAAATTCACAGAGACAAGGCTGGCATCTTCGATCTGCTTCCTGCAACTTCAGGAAGATAAGATATGTTGTCTTGAGTCTGCTCTGCTTCAAATTCAGGAAGAAAAGGCTGACATCTTCGATCTGTTTCCTGCAACTTCAGGAAGATAAGATATGTTGTCTTCAGTCTGCTCCACTACAGATTCAGGGAGGCAAGGCTGACATCTTTTATCTTCTTCCTACAACTTCAAGAAGATAAGATCTGTTTTCTTCAGTCTGCTCCGCTACAAATTAAGGGAGGCAGGGCTGACATCTTTGATCTGTTTCCTGCAATCTTAGGAAGATAAGATATGTTGTCTTCAGTCTGCTCCGCTACAACTTCAGGGAGGCAAGGCTGACATCTTCGATCTGTTTCCTGCAACTCAGGAAGATAAGATCTGTAGTCTTCAGTCTTCTCCGCTACAAATTCAGGGAGGCAAGGCTGACATCTGAAATCTGCTTCCTGCAACTTCAGGAAGATAAGATCTGTTGCCTTCAGTCTACTTTACTACAAATTCAGGGAGGTAAGGCTGACATCTTTGATCTACTTCCTACAAATTCAGGAAGATAAGATCTGTTGTCTTCAGTCTGCGCTGCCCCATATTCAGGGAGGCGAGGCTGACATCTGAAATCTGCTTCCAGCAACTTTAGGAAGATAAGATCTGTTGCCTTCAGTCTACTTTACTACAAATTCAGGGAGGCAAGGCTGACATCTTTGATCTACTTCCTGCAACTTCAGGAAATAAGATTGCTCCAGTTGCTCGCTACAACTTCAGGGAGGCAAGGCTGACATCTTCGATCTAGTTCCTGCAACTTCAGAAAGATAAGATATGCTGACCTCAGTCTGCTCCGCTACAAATTCAAGGAGACAAGGCTAACATCTTCGATCTGCTTCTTGGAACTTCAGGAAGATAAGAGATGTTGTCTTCAGTCTGCTCCAACAAATTCAGGAGGCAAGGCTGACATTGATCTTCCACAACTTGAGAAGATAAGATCTGTGTCTTCAGTCTGCTCGCTACAAATTCAGGGAGGCAAGGCTGACATCTTCATCTGGCTTCCTGCAACTTCAGGAAGATAAGATCTGTATCTTCAGAATGCTTTGATACAAATACAGGTAGGCAAGGGACATTTCGATCTGCTTCCTGCAACTTCAGGAAGTGAAGATATGTTGTCTTCAGTCTGCTCTACTACATATTCAGGGAGACGGGACTGACATCTTCTATCTGATTCCTGCAACTTCAGAAAGATAAGATATGTTGTCTTCAGTCTGCTCTGCTGCAACTTCAGGGAGGCAAGGTTGAAATCTTCAATCTGCTTCCTGCAAGTTCAGGAAGATAAGATCTATTTTGTTCAGTCTCCTCCGCTACAACGTTAGGGAGGTAAGGTTGACATCTTCGATCTACTTCCTGCAACTTCATGAAGATAAGATCTGTTGTCTTTAGTCTGCTCCGCTACAAATTCGGGGAGACAAGGCTGACATCTTCGATCTGCTTCCTACAACTTCAAGAAGATAAGATCTGTAGTCTTCAGTCTACGCCGCTACAAATTCAGGGAGACAAGGCTGACAACTTCGATCTGCTTCCTGCAACTTCAAGAAGATAAGATATATTTTCTTCAGTCTACTCTGCTACAACTTCAAAGAGGCAAGGTAGACATCTTCGATCTGCTTCCTGCAACTTCAGGAAGATAAGATCTGCAGTCTTCAATCCACTTCACTACAAATTCAGACAGGAAAGGCTGACATCTTCGATCTGCTTCCTGCAACTTCAGGAAGATAAGATCTGTTGTCTTAAGTCTGCTCTGCAACAAATTCAGGGAGACAAGGCTGACATCTTCCATATGCTTCCTACAACTTTAGGAAAATAAGATATATTTTCTTCAGTCTGTTCCGCTAGAACTTCATGGAGGCACGGGTGACATCTTCGATCTGCTTCCTGTAACTTCAGGAAGATAAGATCTGTTGTGTTCAGTCTGCTCTGCTACAAATTCAGAGAGACAAGCCTGGCATCTTCGATCTGCTTCTTGCAACTTCAGGAAGATAAGATATGTTGTCTTGAGTTTGCTTCGCTTCAAACTCAGGAAGAAAAGGATGACATCTTCGATCTGCTTCCTGCAACTTCAGGAAGATAAGATATGCTATCCTCAGTCTGCTCCGCTACAAATTCAAGGAGACAAGGCTGACATCTTCGATCTACTTCCTGCAACTTCAGGAAGATAAAATATGTTGTCTTCAGTCTACTCCGCTACAACTTCAGGGAGGCAAGGCTGACATCTTTGATCTGTTTCCTGCAATCTTAGGAAGATAAGATATGTTGTCTTCAGTCTGCTCCGCTACAACTTCAGGGAGGCAAGGCTGACATCTTCAATCTGCTTCCTGCAACTTCAGGAAGATAAGATCTGTTGTCTTCAGAATGCTTTGATACAAATTCAGGTAGGCAAGGCTAACATTTTCGATCTGCTTCCTGCAACTTCAGGAAGTTAAGATATGTTGTCTTCAGTCTGCTCTGCTACATATTCAGGGAGACAGGGCTGACAGCTTCTATCTGATTCCTGCAACTTCAGAAAGATAAGATCTGTTGTCTTCAGTCTGCTCTGCTGCAACTTCAGGGAGGCAAGGTTGAAATCTTCAATCTGCTTCCTGCAAGTTCAGGAAGATAAGATCTTTTGTCCAGTCTCCTCCGCTACAACTTCAGGGAGGTAAGATTGACATCTTCGATCTACTTCCTGCAACTTCAGGAAGATAAGATCTGTTGTCTTAGTCTGCTCCGCTAGAAATTCGGGGAGACAAGGCTGACATCTTCGATCTGCTTCCTACAACTTCAAGAAGATAAGATCTGTAGTCTTCAGTCCACTCCGCTAAAAATTCAGGGAGGCAAAGACAACTTCGATCTGCTTCCTGCAACTTCAGGACGATAAGATATGTTTTCTTCAGTCTGCTCTACTACAACTTCAAAGAGGCAAGGTAGACATCTTCGATCTGCTTCCTGCAACTTCACGAAGATAAGATCTGTAGTCTTCAGTCTACTTCGCTACAAATTCAGGGAGAAAAGGCTGACATCTTCGATCTGCTTCCTGCAACTTCAGGAAGATAAGATCTGTTGTCTTCGGTCTGCTCTGCTACTAATTCAGGGAGACAAGGCTGACATCTTCCATATGTTTCCTGCCACTTCAGGAAGATAAGATATATTTTCTTCAGTCTGTTCCGCTACAACTTCAGGGAGGCACAGGTGACATCTTCGATCTGCTTCCTGTAACTTCAGGAAGATAAGATCTGTTGTGTTCAGTCTGCTCCGCTACAAATTCAGAGAGACAAGGATGGTATCTTCGATCTGCTTCCTGCAACTTCAGGAAGATAAGATATGTTGTCTTGACTTTGCTCCGCTTCAAACTCAAGAAGAAAAGGATGACATCTTTGATCTGCTTCCTGCAAATTCAGGAAGATAAGATATGTTGTCTTCACTCTGCTCCACTACAAATTCAGGGAGGCAAGGCTGACACCTTTTATCTGCTTCCTACAACTTCAGGAAGATAAGATCTATTTTCTTCAGTCTGCTCCGCTACAAATTAAGGGAGGCAGGGCTGGCATATTCGATCTACTTCCTGCAACTTCACGAAGATAAGATCTGTTGTCTTCAGTCTGCTCTGCCCTAAATTCAGGGAGGCAAAGCTGACATCTTTGATCTGCTTCCAGCAACTTTAGGAAGATAAGATGTGTTGTGTCCAGTCTGTTCCGCAACAAATTCAGGGAGACAAGGCCCACATCTTCGATCTGCTTCCTGCACCATCAGAAAGGTAAGATCTATTGGCTCCATTCTGCTCTGCTTCAACTTTAGGGAGGCAAGGCTGACATCTTCGATCTGCTTCCCGCAACTTCAGGAAGATAAGATATGCTATCCTTAGTCTGCTCCGCTACAAATTCAAGGTGATAAGGCTGGCATCTTCGATCTACTTCCAGCAACTTCAGGAAAATAAGATATGTTGTCTTCAGTCTGCTCCACTACAACTTCAGGGAGGCAAGGCTGACATCTTCGACCTGCTTCCAGCAACTTTAGGAAGATAAGATCTGTAGTCTTCAGTCTACTCCGCTACAAATTCAGGGAGGCAAGGCTGACATATTAAATCTGCTTTCTGCAACTTCAGGAATATAAGATCTGTTGTCTTCAGTCTACTTTGCTACAAATTCAGGGAGGCAAGGCTGACATCTTTGATCTTCTTCCTATAACTTCAGGAAGATAAGATCTGTTGTCTTCAGTCTGCTCTGCCCCAAATTCAGGGAAGCAAGGCTGACATCTTTGATTTGCTTCCAGCAACTTGAGGAAGATAAGATCTGTTGTCTCCAGTCTGCTCCGCAACAAATTCAGGGAGACAAGGCCCACATCTTCGATCTACTTCCTGCAACTTCAGGAAGATAAGATATATTTTCTTCAGTCTGTTCCGCTACAACCTCAGGGAGGCACGGCTGGCATCTTCGATCTGCTTCCTGTAACTTCAGGAAGATAAGATATATTTTCTTGAGTCTGCTCCACTACAAATTCAGGGAGGCAAGGCTGACATCTTCGATCTACTTCTTGCAACTTCAGGAAGATAAGATATGTTGTCTTGAGTTTGCTCCGCTTCAAATTCAGGGAGACAAGGCTGACATCTTCGATCTACTTCCTTCAACTTTAGGAAGATATGATATGTTGTCTTCAGTTTGCTCCGCTACAAGTTCAGGGAAACAAGGCTGACATCTTCGGTCTACTTCCTACAACTTCAAGAAGATAAGATCTGTTTTCTTCAGTCTGCTCTGCTACAACTTCAGGGAGGCAAGGCTGACATATTCGATCAGCTTCCTGCAAGTTTAGCAAGATAAGATCTAGTTTCTTCATTCTGCTCCGCAACAAATTCAGGAAGAAAAGGCTGACATCTTTGATATTCTTCCTGCAACTTCAGGAAGATAAGATATGTTGTCTTCAGTCTGCTCCACTACAGATTCAGGGAGAAAAGGCTGACATCTTCTATCTGCTTCCTCCAACTTCAGGAGGATAAGATCTGTTGTCTTCCGTCTGCTCCGCTACAACTTCAAGTTGGTAAGGTTGCCATCTTCGATCTGCTTCCTGCAACTTCAGGAAGATAAGATCTGTTCTCTTTAGTCTGCTCCGCTACAAATTTAGCGAAACAAGACTGACATCTTCGATCTGTTTCCTACAATTTCAGGAAGATAAGATCTGTTGTCTTCAGTCTGCTCCGCTACAACTTAAGGGAGGCAAGACTGACATCTTAAATCTGCTTCCTGCAACTTCAGGAAGATAAGATCTGTAGTCTTCAGTCTATTTTGCTACAAATTCAGGGAGGCAAGGCTGACATCTTCAATCTGCTTCCTGCAACTTCAGGAAGATATGATCTGTTGTCTTCAGTCTGCTCCACTACAACTTTAGGGAGGCAAGAGTGACATCTTCGATCTGCTTCCAGCAACTTCAGGAAGATAAGATCTGTAGTCTTCAGTCTACTCCGCTACAAATTCAGGGAGACAAGGCTGACATCTTAAATCTGCTCCCTGCAACTTCAGGAAGATAATATAAATTTTCTTCAGTCTGTTCTGCTACAACTTCAGGGAGGAACAATTGACATCTTCGATCTGCTTTCTGTAACTTCAAGAAGATAAGATCTGTTGTCTTCAGTCTGCTGCACTACAAATTCATAGAGACAAGGCTGACATCTTTGATCTGCTTCCAGCAACTTGAGGAAGATAAGATCTGCTGTCTCCAGTCTACTCTGCAACAAATTCCGGGAGACAAGGCCCACATCTTCGATCTACTTCCTATTCTTCAGTCTGTTCTGCTACAACTTCAGGGAGGCACGACTGCATCTTCGATCTGCTTTCTGTAACTTCAGGAAGATAAGATCTATTGTCTTCAATCTGCTGCACTACAAATTCATAGAGACAGGCTGGCATCTTCGATCTAGTTCCTGCAACTTCAGGACGATAAGATATGTTGTCCTGAGTTTGCTCCGCTTCAAATTCAGGGAGACAAGGCTGACATCCTCGATCTACTTCCTTCAACTTTAGGAAGATAAGATATGTTGTCTTCAGTTTGCTCCGCTACAAGTTTAGGGAAACAAGTCTGACATCCTCGGTCTGCTTCCTGCAACTTTAGGAAGATAAGGTCTGTTTTCCTCAGTCTACTTTGCTACAACTTCAGAGAGGCAAGGCTGACATATTCGATCAGCTTCCTGCAAGTTCAGGAAGATAAGATCTGGTTTCTTCAGTCTGCTCCGCAACAAATTCAGGGAGAAAAGGCTGACATCTTTGATATGCTTCCTGCAACTTCAGGAAGATAAGTTATGTTGTCTTCAGTCTGCTCCACTACTGACTCAGGGAGAAAAGGCTGACATCTTCTATCTGCTTCCTGCAACTTCAGAAAGATAAGATCTATTGTCTTCAGTCTACTCCACTGCAAATTCAGGGTGGCAAGGTTGACATCTTCGATCTGCTTCCTGCAACTTCAGGAAGATAAGATCTGTTTTCTTTAGTCTGCTCCGCTACAAATTCAAGGAAGCAAAGGCTGACATCTTCGATCTGATTCCTGCAATTTCAGGAAGATTAGATCTGTTGTCTTCAGTCTGCTCCGCTACAACTTCAGGGTGGCAAGACTGACATCTAATGATCTGCTTCCTGTAACTTCAGGAAGATACGATCTGTAGTCTTCAGTCTGCTTCGCTACAAATTCAGGGAGGCAAGGCTGACATCTTCAATCTGCTTCCTACAACTTCAGGATGATAAGATCTGTTGTCTTCAGTATGCTTTGCTACAAATTCAGGTAGGCAAGGCTGACATCTTCGATTTGCTTCTTGCAACTTCAAGAAGTTAAGATATATTGTCTTCAGTCTGCTCTGCTACATATTCAGGGAGACAAGGCTGACATCTTCTATCTGCTTCCTGCAACTTCAAGAAGATAAGATCTGTTATCTTCAGTCTGCTCCACCGCAACTTCAGGGAGGCAAGGTTGACATCTTCGATCTGCTTCCTGCAACTTCAGGAAGATAAGATCTGTGTTCTTCAGTCTGCTCTGCTACAAATTCAGGGAGGCAGGGATGACATCTTCGATCTGTTTCCTGCAATCTCAGGAAGATAAGATCTGTTGTCTTCAGTCTGTTCCGCTACAACTTCAGGGAGGCTAGGCTGACATCTTCGATCTACTTCCTGTAACTTCAAGAAGATAAGATCTGTATTCTTCAGTCTGCTCCGCTACAAATTCAGGGAGGCAAGGCTGACATCTTCAATCTGTTTCCTGCAATTTCAGGAAGATAAGATCTGTTGTCTTCAGTCTGCTCTGCTACAACTTCAGGGAGGCAAGGCTATCATCTTCGATCTTTTTCCTGCAACTTCAGGAAGATAAGATCTGTAGTCTTCAGTCTGCTCCGGTACAAATTCAGGAAGGTAAGACTGACATCTTCAATCTGCTTCCTACAACTTCAGGAAGAGAAGATCTGTTGTGTTCAGTTTGCTTTGCTACAAATCCAGGGAGGTAAGGCTGACATCTCCGATCTGCTTCCTGCAACTTCAGGAAGATAAGCTCTGTTGTTCAGTCTGCTCCGCCCCAAATTCAGGGTGGCAAGGCTGACATCTTTGATCTGCTTCCAGCAGCTTTAGGAAGATAAGTTGTGTTGTCTCCAGTATTCTCCACAACAAATTTAGGGAGACAAGGCCCACTTCTTCGATCTGCTTCCTACAACTTCAGGAAGATAAGATCTGTTGTCTCTAGTCTGCTCTGCTACAACTTCAGGGAGGCAAAGCTGACATCTTCGATATGTTTCCTACAACTTTAGGAAGATAAGATATGCTGTCCTCAGTCTGGTCGACTATAAATTCAGGGAGACCAGACTGACATTTTCGATCTGCTACCTGCAACTTCAGGAAGATAAGATATGTTGTCTTCAGTCTGCTCTACTACAAATTCATGAAGAAAAGGCTGACATCTTCGATCTGCTTCCTGCAACTTCAGGATGATAAGATATGTTTCCTTTAGTCTGTTCCGCTACAGATTCAGAGAGTCAAGGCTGACATCTTCGATCTGCTTCCTGCAACTTCAGGATGATAAGATATGTAGTCTTCAGTCTGCTCCGCTGCAACTTCAGGGAGGCAAGGTTGACATCTTCGATCAGCTTCCTGCAAGTTCAGGAATATAAGATTTGGTTTCTTCAGTCTGCTCCGCAATAAATTCAGGAAGAAAAGGCTGACATCTTCGATCTGCTTCCTGCAACTTCAGGAAGATAAGATATGTTGTCTTCAGTCTGCTCCACTACAGATTCGGGAGAAAAGGCTGACATCTTCTATCTACTTCCTACAACTTCAGGAAGATAAGATCTGTTGTCTTCAGTCTACTCTGCTGCAACTTCAGGGTGGCAAGGTTGACATCTTCGATCTGCTTCTTGCAACTTCAGGAAAATAAGATCTGTTTTCTTTAGTATGCTCCGCAACAAATTCAGTGAAGTAAGGCTGACATCTTCGATTTGTTTCCTGCAATTTCAGGAAGATAAGATCTGTTTTCTTCAGTCTACTCCGCTACAACTTCAGGGAGGCAATGCTGACATCTTCGATCTGCTTCCTGCAACTTCAGGAAGATAAGATCTGTAGTCTTCAGTCTGCTCCGCTACAAATTCAGGGAGGCAAGGCTGACATCTTCAATTTGCTTCCTGCAACTTCAGGAAGATAAGATCTGTAGTCTTCAGTCTGCTCTGCTACAAATTCATACATACAAGGCTAACATCTTCGATCTGCTTCCTGCAACTTCAAGAAGATAAGATCTGTTTTCTCCAGTCTGCTCCGCTACAACTTCATGCATACAAGGCTAACATCTTCGATCTGCTTCCTACAACTTCAGGAAGATAAGATCTGTAGTCTTCAGTCTACTCCGCTATAGATTCAAGGAGACAAGGTTGACATCTTCGATCTGCTTCCTACAACTTCAGGAAGATAAGATATGTTGTCTTCAGTTTGCTCTGCTATAGATTCAGGGAGACAAGGCTGACATCTTCGATCTACTTCCTGCAACTTTAGGAAGATAAGATATGTTGTCTTCAGTTTGCTCCGCTACAACTTCAGGGAGGCAAGGCTGACATCTTCGATCTGCTTCCTGCAACTTCAGGAAGATAAGATCTGTAGTCTTCAGTCTGCTCCGCTACAAATTCAAGGAGGTAAGGCTGACATCTTAAATCTGCTTCCTTCAACTTTAGGAAGATAAGATCTGTTGTTTTCAGTCTATTTTGCTACAAATTCGGGGAGGCAAGGCTGACATCTTCGATCTGCTTCCTGTAACTTCAGGAAGATAAGATTTGTTATCTTCAGTCTGCTCTGCCCCAAATTCATGGAGGCAAGGCTGAAATTTTTGATCTGCTTCCAGAAACTTTAGGAAGGTAAGATCTCTTGTCTCCAGTCTGCTCTACAACAAATTCAGGGAGACAAAGCCCACATCTTCAAACTGCTTCCTGTAACTTCAAGAAGATAAGATCTGTTTTCTTCAGTCTCCTCCACTACAAATTCAGGGAGACAAGGCTGACATCTTGGATCTGCTTCCAACAACTTTAGGAAGATAATATCTATTGTCTTCAGTCTGCACCACTACAACTTCAAGGAGGCAAGGCTGACATCTTTGATCTGTTTCTTGCAATCTCAGGAAGATAAGATCTGTTCTCTTCAGTGTGTTCCGCTACAACTTCAGGGAGGCTAGGTGACATCTTCGATCTACTTTCTGCAACTTCAGGAAGATAATATCTGTAGTCTTCAGTCTGCTCCGCTACAAATTCATGCAGACAAGGCTAACATCTTCGATCTGCTTCCTGCAACTTCAGGAAGATAAGATCTATTTTCTTCAGTCTGCTACGCTACAACTTCAAAGATGCAACGCTGACATCTTCGATCTGCTTCCTACAACTTCAAGAAGATAAGATCTGTAGTCTTCAGTCTACTCTGCTATAGATTTAGGGAGACAAGGTTGACATCTTCGATCTGCTTCCTGCAACTTCAGGAAGATCAGATATGTTGTCTTCAGTCTGCTCCGCTACAAATTCAGGGAGACAAGGCTGACATCTTCGATCTACTTCCTGCAACTTCAGGAAGATAAGATATGTTGTCTTCAGTCTGCTCCGCTACAACTTCATGGAGGCAAGGCTGACATCTTCGATTTGCTTCCTGCAACTTCAGGAAGATAAGATCTGTAGTCTTCAGTTTGCTCCACTACAAATTCACGAAGGTAAGGCTGACATCTTAAATCTGCTTCCTGCAACTTCAGGAAGATAAGATCTGTTGTCTCCAGTCTGCTTTGCTACAAATTCAGGGAGGCAAGGCTGACATCTTCGATCTGCTTCCTGCAACTTCAGGAAGATAAGATTTGTTGTCTTTAGTCTGCTCTGCCCCAAATTCAGGGAGGCAAGGCTGAAATCTTTGATCTGCTTCCAGAAACTTTAGGAAGATAAGATCTGTTGTCTCCAGTCTACTCCACAACAAATTCAAGGAGACAAAGCCCACATCTTCGAACTGCTTCTTGCAACTTCAGGAAGATACGATCTGTTTTCTTCAGTCTCCTTCGCTACAAATTCAAGGAGGCAAGGCTAACATCTTCGATCTGTTTCCTACAATCTCAGAAGATAAGATCTATTGTCTTCAGTCTGTTCCGCTACAACTTCAGGAAGGCTAGGCTGACATCTTCGATCAACTTTCTGCAACTTCAGGAAGATAAGATCTGTAGTCTTCAGTCTGCTCCACTACAAATTCAGGGAGGCAAGGCTGACATCTTCAATCTGCTTCCTACAACTTCAGAAAGGTAAGATTTGTCATCTTCAGTCTACTTTACTACAAATTCAGGGAGGTAAGGCTGACATCTTCGATCTGCTTCCTGCAACTCCAGAAAGATAAGATCTGTAGTCCTCAGTCTGCTCCGCTACAACTTAAGGGAGGCTAGGCTGACATCTTCGATCAACTTTCTGCAACTTCAGGAAGATAAGATCTGTAGTCTTCAGTCTGCTCCACTACAAATTCAGGGAGGCAAGGCTGACATCTTCAATCTGCTTCCTGCAACTTCAGAAAGATAAGATCTGTCGTCTTCAGTCTACTTTACTACAAATTCAGGGAGGTAAGGCTGACATCTTCGTTCTGCTTCCTGCAACTCCAGAAAGATAAGATCTGTAGTCCTCGGTCTGCTCCATTACAAATTCAGGGGGACAAGGCTAGCATCTTCGATCTGCTTCCTGCAACATCAGGAAGATATGATTTGTTTTCTTCAGCCTGCTCCGCTACAACCTCAAAGAGGCAAGCCTGATATCTTCGATATGCTTCCTACAACTTCAGGAAGATAAGATCTGTAGTCTTCAGTCTACTCCGCTATAGATTCAGGGACACAAGGTTGACATCTTCGATCTGCTTCCTGCAACTTCAGGAAGATAAGATATGTTGTCTTCAGTCTGCTCCGCTACAGATTCAGGGAGACAAGGCTGACATCTTTGATCTACTTCCTGCAACTTCAGGAAGATAAGATATGTTGTCTTCAGTCCGCTCCGCTACAACTTCAGGGAGGCAAGGCTGACATCTTCGATCTGCTTCCTGCAACTTCAGGAAGATAGGATCTGTAGTCTTCAGTCTGCTCCGCTACAATTTCAGGGAGACAAGGCTAACATCTTCGATCTGCTTCCTGCAACTTCAGGAAGATAAGATCTGTTTTCTTTAGTCTACTCTGCTACAACTTCAAAGAGGCAAGGCTAACATCTTCGATCTGCTTCCTACAACTTCAGGAAGATAAGATCTGTTGTCTCTAGTCTGCTCGCCTACAACTTCAGGGAGGCAAGGCTGACATCTTCGATCTGCTTCCTACAACCTTAGGAAGATAAGATATGCTGTCCTCAGTCTGCTCCGCTACAAATTCAGGGAGACAAGGCTGACATCTTCGATCTGCTTCCTGTAACGTCAGGAAGATAAGATCTGTTGTTTTCAGTCTGCTTTACTACAAATTCAGGGAGGTAAGGCTGACATCTTCGATCTGCTTCCTGCAACTTCAGGAAGATAAGATCTGTAGTCTTCAGTCTGCTCCGCTACAAATTCAGGAGGCAAGGCTGACATCTTCAATCTGCTTCCTGCAACTTCAGGAAGATCAGATCTGTTGTCTTCAGTCTGTCTTGCTACAAATTCAGGGAGGTAAGGCTGACATCTTCGATCTGCTTCCTGCAACTTCAGGAAGATAAGATCTGTAGTTTTCAGTCTGCTCCGCCCCAAATTCAAGGAGGCAAGGCTAACATCTTTGATCTGCTTCCAGCAACTTTAGGAAGATAAGATCTGTTGTCTCTGGCCTTCTCCACCACAAATTCAGGGAGACAAGGCCCACATCTTCAATCTGCTTCCTACAGCTTCAGGAAGATAAGATCTGTTGTCTCCAATCTGCTCTGCTACAACTTCAGGGAGGCAAGGCTGACATCATCGATCTGCTTCCTGCAACTCTAGGAAGATAATATATGCAGTCCACAGTCTGCTCCGCTACAAATTCAGGGAGACAAGGCTGACATCTTCGATCTGCTTCCTGCAACTTCAGGAAGATAAGATCTGTAGTCTTCAGTCTGCTCCGCTACAAATTCAGGGATGCAAGGCTGACATCTTCAATCTGCTTCCTGCAACTTCAGGAAGATCAGATCTGTTGTCTTCAGTCTGTCTTGCTACAAATTCAGGGAGGTAAGGCTGATATCTTCGATCTGCTTCCTGCAACTTCAGGAAGATAAGATCTATAGTTTTCAGTCTGCTCCGCCCCAAATTCAAGGAGGCAAGGCTAACATCTTTGATCTGCTTCCAGCAACTTTAGGAAGATAAGATCTGTTGTCTCTGGCCTTCTCCACCAAAAATTCAGGGAGACAAGGCCCACATCTTCGATCTGCTTCCTACAGCTTCAGGAAGATAAGATCTATTGTCTCCAGTCTGCTCTGCTACAACTTCAGGGTGACAAGGCTGACATCGTCGATCTGCTTCCTGCAACTCTAGGAAGATAATATATGCAGTCCACAGTCTGCTCCGCTACAAATTCAGGGAGACAAGGCTGACATCTTCGATCTGCTTCCTGCAACTTCAGGAAGATAAGATATGTTATCTTCAGTCTGCTCCGGTACAAATTCAGGGAGACAAGGCTGACATCTTTGATCTGCTTCCTACAACTTAAGGAAGATAAGATCTGGTTTCTTCAGTCTGCTCCGCAACAAATTCAGGAAGAAAAGGCTGACATCTTCGATCTGCTTCCTGCAACTTCAAGAAGACAAGATATGTTGTCTTTAGTCTGCTCCGCTACAGATTCAGGGAGACAAGGCTGACATCTTCTATCTGCTTCTTGCAACTTCAGGAAGATAAGATCTGTTGTCTTCAGTCTTCTCCGCTGTAACTTCAGGGAGCCAATGTTGACAACTTCGATCTGCTTCCTACAACTTCAGGAAGATAAGATCTGTGTTCTTCAGTCTGCTCTGCTACAAATTCAGGGAGGCAGGGATGACATCTTCGATCTGTTTCCTGCAATCTCAGGAAGATAAGATCTGTTGTCTTCAGTCTGTTCCGCTACAACTTCAGGGAGGCTAGGCTGACATCTTCGATCTACTTCCTGCAACTTCAAGAAGATAAGATCTGTATTCTTCAGTCTGCTCCGCTACAAATTCAGGGAGGCAAGGCTGACATCTTCAATCTGTTTCCTGCAATTTCAAGAAGATAAGATCTGTTGTCTTCAGTCTGCTCTGCTACAACTTCAGGGAGGCAAGGCTACATCTTCGATCTTTTCCTGCAACTTCAGGAAGATAAGATCTGTAGTCTTCAGTCTGCTCCGGTACAAATTCAGGAAGGTAAGACTGACATCTTCAATCTGCTTCCTACAACTTCAGGAAGAGAAGATCTGTTGTGTTCAGTTGCTTTGCTACAAATCCAGGGAGGTAAGGCTGACATCTCCGATCTGCTTCCTGCAACTTCAGGAAGATAAGCTCTGTTGTTCAGTCTGCTCCGCCCCAAATTCAGGGTGGCAAGGCTGACATCTTTGATCTGCTTCCAGCAACTTTAGGAAGATAAGTTGTGTTGTCTCCAGTATTCTCCACAACAAATTTAGGGAGACAAGGCCCACTTCTTCTATCTGCTTCCTACAACTTCAGGAAGATAAGATCTGTTGTCTCTAGTCTGCTCTGCTACAACTTCAGGGAGGCAAAGCTGACATCTTCGATATGTTTCCTACAACTTTAGGAAGATAAGATATGCTGTCCTCAGTCTGGTCGACTATAAATTCAGGGAGACCAGACTGACATTTTCGATCTGCTACCTGCAACTTCAGGAAGATAAGATATGTTGTCTTCAGTCTGCTCTACTACAAATTCATGAAGAAAAGGCTGACATGTTCGATCTGCTTCCTGCAACTTCAGGATGATAAGATATGTTTCCTTTAGTCTGTTCCGCTACAGATTCAGAGAGTCAAGGCTGACATCTTCGATCTGCTTCCTGCAACTTCAGGATGATAAGATATGTAGTCTTCAGTCTGCTCCGCTGCAACTTCAGGGAGGCAAGGTTGACATCTTCGATCAGCTTCCTGCAAGTTCAGGAAGATAAGATTTGGTTTCTTCAGTCTGCTCCGCAATAAATTCAGGAAGAAAAGGCTGACATCTTCGATCTGCTTCCTGCAACTTCAGGAAGATAAGATATGTTGTCTTCAGTCTGCTCCACTACAGATTCGGGAGAAAAGGCTGACATCTTCTATCTACTTCCTACAACTTCAGGAAGATAAGATCTGTTGTCTTCAGTCTACTCTGCTGCAACTTCAGGGGGCAAGGTTGACATCTTCGATCTGCTTCTTGCAACTTCAGGAAAATAAGATCTGTTTTCTTTAGTATGCTCCGCAACAAATTCAGTGAGTAAGGCTGACATCTTCGATTTGTTTCCTGCAATTTCAGGAAGATAAGATCTGTTGTCTTCAGTCTGCTCCGCTGCAACTTCAGGGAGGCAAGGCTGACATCTTCGATCTGCTTCCTGCAACTTCAGGAAGATAAGATCTGTAGTCTTCAGTCTGCTCCGCTACAAATTCAGGGAGGCAAGGCTGACATCTTCAATTTGCTTCCTGCAACTTCAGGAAGATAAGATCTGTAGTCTTCAGTCTGCTCTGCTACAAATTCATACATACAAGGCTAACATCTTCGATCTGCTTCCTGCAACTTCAGAAGATAAGATCTGTTTTCTCAGTCTGCTCCGCTACAACTTCATGCATACAAGGCTAACATCTTCGATCTGCTTCCTACAACTTCAGGAAGATAAGATCTGTAGTCTTCAGTCTACTCCGCTATAGATTCAAGGAGACAAGGTTGACATCTTCGATCTGCTTCCTACAACTTCAGGAAGATAAGATATGTTGTCTTCAGTTTGCTCTGCTATAGATTCAGGGAGACAAGGCTGACATCTTCGATCTACTTCCTGCAACTTTAGGAAGATAAGATATGTTGTCTTCAGTTTGCTCCGCTACAACTTCAGGGAGGCAAGGCTGACATCTTCGATCTGCTTCCTGCAACTTCAGGAAGATAAGATTTGTTGTCTTTAGTCTGCTCTGCCCCAAATTCAGGGAGGCAAGGCTGAAATCTTTGATCTGCTTCCAGAAACTTTAGGAAGATAAGATCTGTTGTCTCCAGTCTACTCCACAACAAATTCAAGGAGACAATGCCCACATCTTCGAACTGCTTCTTGCAACTTCAGGAAGATACGATCTGTTTTCTTCAGTCTCCTTCGCTACAAATTCAAGGAGGCAAGGCTAACATCTTCGATCTGTTTCCTACAATCTCAGGAAGATAAGATCTATTGTCTTCAGTCTGTTCCGCTACAACTTCAGGAAGGCAGGCTGACATCTTCGATCAACTTTCTGCAACTTCAGGAAGATAAGATCTGTAGTCTTCAGTCTGCTCCACTACAAATTCAGGGAGGCAAGGCTGACATCTTCATCTGCTTCCTACAACTTCAGAAATAAGATTGTCATCTTCAGTCTACTTTACTACAAATTCAGGGAGGTAAGGCTGACATCTTCGATCTGCTTCCTGCAACTCAGAAGATAAGATCTGTAGTCCTCAGTCTGCTCCGCTACAACTTAAGGGAGGCTAGGCTGACATCTTCGATCAACTTCTGCAACTTCAGGAAGATAAGATCTGTAGTCTTCAGTCTGCTCCACAAATTCGGGGAGGCAAGGCTGACATCTTCAATCTGCTTCCTGCAACTTCAGAAGATAAGATCTGTCGTCTTCAGTCTACTCTACAAATTCAGGGAGGTAAGGCTGACATCTTCGTTCTGCAACTCAGAAAGATAAGATCTGTAGTCCCGGTCTGCTCCATACAAATTCAGGGGACAAGGCTGACATCTTCGATCTGCTTCCTGCAACATCAGGAAGATGATTTGTTTTCTTCTCTGCTCCGCTACAACTCAAGGGCAAGCCTGATATCTTCGATATGCTTCCTACAACTTCAGGAAGATAAGATCTGTAGTCTTCAGTCTACTCCGCTATAGATTCAGGGACACAAGGTTGACATCTTCGATCTGCTTCCTGCAACTTCAGGAAGATAAGATATGTTGTCTTCAGTCTGCTCCGCTACAGATTCAGGGAGACAAGGCTGACATCTTTGATCTACTTCCTGCAACTTCAGGAAGATAAGATATGTTGTCTTCAGTCCGCTCCGCTACAACTTCAGGGAGGCAAGGCTGACATCTTCGATCTGCTTCCTGCAACTTCAGGAAGATAGGATCTGTAGTCTTCAGTCTGCTCCGCTACAATTCAGGGAGACAAGGCTATCTTCGATCTGCTTCCTGCAACTTCAGGAAGATAAGATCTGTTTCTTTAGTCTACTCTGCTACAAATTCAGAGGAAAGGCTAACATCTTCGATCTGCTTCCTACAACTTCAGGAAGATAGATCTGTTGTCTCAGTCTGCTCGCCTACAACTTCAGGGAGCAAGGCTGACATCTTCGATCTGCTTCCTACAACTTAGGAAGATAAGATCTGTCCTCAGTCTGCTCCGCTACAAATTCAGGGAGACAAGGCTGACATCTTCGATCTGCTTCCTGTAACTCAGGAAGATAAGATGTTGTTTCAGTCTGCTTTACTACAAATTCAGGGAGGTAAGGCTGACATCTTCGATCTGCTTCCTGCAACTTCAGGAAGATAAGATCTGTAGTCTTCAGTCTGCTCCGCTACAAATTCAGGAGGCAAGGCTGACATCTTCAATCTGCTTCCTGCAACTTCAGGAAGATAGATCTGTTGTCTTCAGTCTTCTTGCTACAAACAGGGAGGTAAGGCTGACATCTTCGATCTGCTTCCTGCAACTTCAGGAAGATAAGATCTGTAGTTTTCAGTCTGCTCCGCCCAAATTCAGGAGGCAAGGCTAACATCTTTGATCTGCTTCCAGCAACTTTAGGAAGATAAGATCTGTTGTCTCTGGCCTTCTCCACCACAAATTCAGGGGAGACAAGGCCCACATCTTCAATCTGCTTCCTACAACTTCAGGAAGATAAGATCTGTTGTCTCCAATCTGCTCTGCTACAACTTCAGGGAGGCAAGGCTGACATCTCGATCTGCTTCCTGCAACTCTAGGAAGATAATATATGCAGTCCAGTCTGCTCCGCTACAAATTCAGGGAGACAAGGCTGACATCTTCGATCTGCTTCCTGCAACTTCAGGAAGATAAGATCTGTAGTCTTCAGTCTGCTCCGCTACAAATTCAGGGATCAAGGCTGACATCTTCAATCTGCTTCCTGCAACTTCAGAAGATAGTTGTCTTCAGTCTGTCTTGCTACAAATTCAGGGAGAAGGCTGATATCTTCGATCTGCTTCCTGCAACTTCAGGAAGATAAGATCTATAGTTTTCAGTCTGCTCCGCCCCAAATTCAAGGAGGCAAGGCTAACATCTTTGATCTGCTTCCAGCAACTTTAGGAAGATAAGATCTGTTGTCTCTGGCTTCTCCACCAAAAATTCAGGGAGACAAGGCCCACATCTTCGATCTGCTTCCTACAATTCAGGAAGATAAGATCTATTGTCTCCAGTCTGCTCTGCTACAACTTCAGGGTGACAAGGCTGACATCTCGATCTGCTTCCTGCAACTCAGGAAGATAAGATGCAGTCCACAGTCTGCTCCGCTACAAATTCAGGGAGACAAGGCTGACATCTTCGATCTGCTTCCTGCAACTTCAGGAAGATAAGATATGTTATCTTCAGTCTGCTCCGTACAAATTCAGGGAGACAAGGCTGACTCTTTGATCTGCTTCCTACAACTTAAGGAAGATAAGATCTGGTTTCTTCAGTCTGCTCCGCAACAAATTCAGGAGAAAAGGCTGACATCTTCGATCTGCTTCCTGCAACTTCAAGAAGACAAGATATGTTGTCTTTAGTCTGCTCCGCTACAGATTCAGGGAGACAAGGCTGACATCTTCTATCTGCTTCTTGCAACTTCAGGAAGATAAGATCTGTTGTCTTCAGTCTTCTCCGCTGTAACTTCAGGGAGCAAGTGACAACTTCGATCTGCTTCCTACAACTTCAGGAAGATAAGATCTGTGTTCTTCAGTCTGCTCTGCTACAAATTCAGGGAGGCAGGGATGACATCTTCGATCTGTTTCCTGCAATCTCAGGAAGATAAGATCTGTTGTCTTCAGTCTGTTCCGCTACAACTTCAGGGAGGCTAGGCTGACATCTTCGATCTGCTTCCTGCAACTTCAGAAGATAAGATCTGTTTCTTCAGTCTGCTCCGCTACAAATTCAGGGAGGCAAGGCTGACATCTTCAATCTACTTCCTTGAACTTCAGGAAGATAAGATCTGTCGTCATCAGTCTGCTTTGCTACTAATTCAGGAGGTAAGCCTGACATCTTCGATCTGTTTCCTGCAACTTCAAGAAGATAAGATCTGTAGTCTTCAGTCTGCTCTGCTACAAATTCAGGGAGACAAGGCTAACAACTTCGATCTGATTCCTGCAGCTTCAAGAAGATAAGATCTGTTTTCTTCAGTCTGCTCCGCTACAACTTCAAAGAGGCAAGGCTGACATCTTCGATCTACCTCCTACAACTTCAAGAAGATAAGATCTGTAGTCTTTAGTCTACTCCGCTATAGATTCAGGGAGACAAGGCTGACATCTTCGATCTGCTTCCTGCAATTTCAAGAAGATAAGATCTGTAGTCTTCAGTCTGCTCCGCTACAAATTTAAGGAGGCAAGGCTGACATCTTCCATCTGCTTCCTGCAACTTTAGGAAGATAAGATCTATCGTCTTCAGTCTACTTTGCTACAAATTCGGGGAAGTGAGGCTGACATCTTCGATCTGCTTCCTGCAACTTCAGGAAGATAAGATTTGTTGTCTTCATTCTGCTCCGCTATAGATTCTGGGAGACAAGGCTAACATATTCGATCTACTTCCTGCTACTTCAGGAAGATAAGATATGTTGTCTTCAGTCTGCTCCGCTACAACTTCAGGGAGGCAAGGCTGACATCTTCGATCCGCTTCTGTAACTTCAGGAAGATAAGATCTGTTGTCTTCAGTCTGCTCCGCTACAAATTCAGGAAGGCAAGGCTGACATCTTCCATCTGCTTTGCGACAAATTCAAGAAAGTAAGGCTGACATCAACGATATGCTTCCTGCAACTTCAGGAATATAAGATCTGTTGTCTTCAGTCTGCTCCGCCCCAAATTTAGGGAGGCAAGGCTAACATCTTTGATCTGCTTACAGCAACTTTAGGAAGATAAGATCTGTTGTCTCCAGTCTGCTCCACAATAAATTCAGGGAGACAAGGACCTCGTCTTCGATCTGCTTCCTACGACTTCAGGAAGATAAGATCTGTTGTCTCTAGTCTGCTCGCCTACAACTTCAGGGAGGCAAGGCTGACATCTTCGATCTGCTTCCTTCAACTTTAGGAAGATAAGATATGCTGTCCTCAGTCTGCTCCGCTACAAATTCAGGGAGACAAGGCTGACATCTTTGATTTGCTTCCTGTAACGTCAGGAAGATAAGATCTGTTGTTTTCAGTCTGCTCCACCCCAAATTCAGGGAGGCAAGGCTGACATCTTTTATCTGCTTCCAGCAACTTTAGGAAGATAAGATCTGTTGTCTTCAGTCTGCTTTGCTACAAATTCAGGGAGGTAAGGCTGACATCTTCGATCTGCTTCCTGCAACTCCAGGAAGATAAGATATGTTGTCTTAAGTCTGCTCCGCTATAGATTCAGGGAGACAAGGCTGACATATTCGATCTACTTCCTGCAACTTCAGGAAGATAAGATATGTTGTCTTCAGTCTGCTCCGCTACAACTTCAGGGAGGCAAGGCTGACATCTTCGATCCGCTTCCTGCAACTTCAGGAAGATAAGATCTGTAGTCTTCAGTCTGCTCCGCTACAAATTCAAGGAGGCAAGGCTGACATCTTCAATCTGCTTCCTGCAACTTCAGGAAGATAAGATCTGTTGTCTTCAGGCTGCTTTGCTACAAATTCAGTGAGGTAAGGCTGAAATCTTCGATCTACTTCCTACAACTTTAGGAAGATAAGATCTGTAGTCTTCAGTCTGCTCCGCCCCAAATTCAAGGAGGCAAGGCTGACATCTTTGATCTGCGTCCAGCAACTTTAGGAAGATAAGATCTATTGTCTCCAGTCTTCTCCGCCACAAATTCAGGGAGACAAGGCCCACATCTTCGATCTGCTTCCTACAGCTTAAGGAAGATAAGATCTGTTGTCTCCAGTCTACTCTCCTAAAACTTCAGGGAGGCAAGGCTGACATCTTCGATCTGCTTCCTGCAACTTTAGGAAGATAATATATGCAGTCCTCAGTCTGCTCCGCTACAAATTCAGGGAGACAAGGTTGACATCTTCGATCTGCTTCCTGCAACTTCAGGAAGATCTGATATGTTGTCTTTAGTCCGCTCCGCTACAAATTCAGGCAGACAAGGCTGACATCTTATCTTTCTGAAGCTAAGATCTGTTGTCTCCGGCCTTCTCCACCACAAATTAAGGGAGACACAGCCCACATCTTCAATATGCTTCCTACAGCTTCAGGAAGATAAGATCTGTTGTCTCCAGTCTTCTCTGCTACAACTTCATGGAGGCAAGGCTGACATCTTTGATCTGCTTCCTACAACTTTAGGAAGAAAAGATATGCTGTCCTCAGTCTGCTCCGCTACAAATTCAGGGAGACAAGGCTGACATCTTCGATCTGCTTCCTGCAACTTCAGGAAGATAAGATATGTTGTCTTCAGTCTGCTCCGCTACAAATTCAGGGAGACAAGGCTGACATCTTCTATCTGCTTCCTGCAACTTCAGGAAGATAAGATCTGTACTCTTCAGGCTGACATCTTTGATCTGCTTCCAGCAACTTTAGGAAGATAAGATCTGTTGTCTCCAGCCTTCTCCGCAACAAATTCAGGGAGACAAGGCCCACATCTTCGATCTGCTTCCTACAGCTTTAGAAAGATAAGATTTATGGTCTCCAGTCTGCTCTGCTACAACTTCATGGAGGCAAGGCTGACATCTTCGATCTGCTTCCTACAACTTTCGGAAGATAAGATATGCTGTCCTCAGTCTGCTCCGCTACAAATTCAGGGTGACAAGGCTGACATCTTCGATCTGCTTCCTGCAACTTCAGGAAGCTAAGATATGTTGTCTTCAGTCTGCTCTGCTACAAATTCAGGGAGACAAGGCTGACATCTTCTATCTGCTTCCTATAACTTCAGGAAAATAAGATCTGCTGTCTTCAGTCTTTCCGCTGCAACTTCAGGGAGGCAAGGTTGACATCTTCAATTTGCTTCCTGCAACTTTAGGAAGATAAGGTCTATTTTCTTCAGTCTGCTCCGCTACAAATTCAAGGAGGCGAGGCTGACATCTTCGATCTGTTTCTTGCAATCTCAGGAAGATAAAATTTGTGGTCTTCAGTCTGTTCCGCTACAACTTCAGGGAGGCTAGGCTGACATCTTCGATCTGTTTCCTGCAACTTCGGGAAGATAAGATCTTTAGTCTTCAGTCTGCTCCACTACAAATTCAGGGAGGCAAGGCTGACATCTTCAATCTGCTTCCTGCAACTTTAGGAAGATAAGATCTGTAGTCTTCAGTCTGCTCCGCCTCAAATTCAAGGAGGCAAGGCTGACATCTTTGATCTGCTTCCAGCAAATTTAGGAAGATAAGATCTGTTGTCTCCAGCCTTCTCCGCAACAAATTCAGGGAGACAAGTCCCACATCTTCGATCTGCTTCCTACATCTTCAGGAAGATAAGATCTGTTATCTCCAGTCTGCTCTGCTACAACTTCAGGGAGGCAAAGCTGACATCTTCTATCTGCTTCCTACAACTTTAGAAAGATAAGATATGCTATCCTCAGTCTGCTCCGCTACAACTTCAGGGAGGCAAGGCTGACATCTTCGATCTGCTTCCTGCAACTTCAGCAAGATAACATATGTTGTCTTCAGTCTGCTCTGCTACAAATTCAGGTAGACCAGGCTGACATCTTCGATCTGCTTCCTACAAATTTAGGGAGATAAGATCTGGTTTTTTCAGTCTGTTCCGCAACAAATTCAGGAAGAAGAGGCTGACATCTTCGATCTGCTTCCTGCAACTTCAGGAAGATAAGATATGTTGTCTTTATTCTGCTCCGCTATAGATTCAGGAAGACAAGGCTGACCTCTTCTTTCTGGTTCCTGCAACTTCAGGAAGATAAGATCTGTTGTCTTCAGTCTGCTCCGCCTCAAATTCAGGGAGGCATGGCTAACATCATTGATCTGCTTCAAGCAACTTTAAGAAGATAAGATCTGTTGTCTCCAGTCTGCTCCGCAATAAATTCAGGGAGACAAGGCCCTCATCTTCGATCTGCTTCCTACAACTTCAGGAAGATAAGATCTATTGTCTCTAGTCTGCTCGCCTACAACTTCAGGGAGGCAATGCTGACATCTTCGATCTACTTCCTACAACTTTAGGAAGATAAGATCTGTCCTCAGTCTGCTCCGCTACAAATTCAAGGAGACAAGGCTGACATCTTCGATATACTTCCTGCAACGTCACGAAGATAAGATCTGTTGTTTTTAGTCCGCTCCGCCCCGAATTCAGGGAGGCAAGGCTAACATCATTGATCTGCTTCCAGCAACTTTAGGAAGATAAGATCTGTTGTCTTTAGTCTGCTTTGCTACAAATTCAGGGAGGTAAGGCTGCCATCTTCGATCTGCTTCCTGCAACTTCAGGAAGATAAGATATGTAGTCTTCAGTCTGCTCCGCCTTAAATTTAGGGAGGCAAGGCTGACATCTTTGATCTGCTTCCAGCAACTTTAGGAAGATAAGATCTTTTGTCTCCAGCCTTCTCCGCAACAAATTCAGGGGGACAAGGCCCACATCTTTGATCTGCTTCCTACATCTTCAGAAAGATAAGATCTGTCTCCAGTTTGCTCTGCTACAAATTCATGGAGGCAAGGCTGACATTTTCGATCTACTTCCTACAACTTTAGGAAGATAAGATATGCTTCTCAGTCTGCTCTACAAATTCAGGGAGACAAGGCTGACATCTTCGATCTGCTTCCTGCAACTTCAGGAAGATAAGATATGTTGTCTTCTGTCTGCTCCGCTACAAATTCAGGAAGACAAGGCTGACATCTTCTATCTACTTCCTGCAACTTCAGAAAGATAAGATCTGTTGTCTTCAGTCTTCTCCGCTGCAACTTCAGGGAGGCAAGGTTGACATCTTCGATCTGCTTCCTGCAACTTCAGGAAGATAAGATCTGTTTTCTTCAGTCTGCTCCGTTACAAATTCAGGGAGGCTAAACTGACATCTTCGATCTGTTTTCTGGAATCTCAGGAAGATAAAATTTGTGGTCTTCAGTTTGTTTCCTACAACTTCGGGAAGATAAGATCTTTAGTCTTCAGTCTGCTCCGCTACAAATTCAGGGAGGCAAGGCAGACATCTTCAAACTGCTTCCTGCAACTTCAGGAAGATAAGATCTGTAGTCTTCAGGTTACTCCGCCTCAAATTCAGGAAGGCAAGGCTGACATCTTGATCTGCTTCCAGCAACTTTAGGAAGATAAGATCTGTTGTCTCCAGCCTTCTCCGCAACAAATTCAGGGAGACAAGGCCCACATCTTCGATCTGCTTCCTACAGCATCAGGAAGATAAGATATGTTACCTCTAGTCTGCTCTACTACAACTTCAGAGAGGCAAGGCTGACATCTTCTATCTGCTTCCTACAACTTTAGGAAGATAACATATGCTGTCCTCAGTCTGCTCC
>SMMG02000158.1:17500-20000 GCA_005393395.2 Gossypium australe
ATGACTATGATTGCGTAATTGGATTAAGTTTCCTTGTTCGAGTTAATGCGACTATTTGTCCTGTCGGTAATTACATGGTGATTTCGGATTCAAACCATCAATGCATGGTGAAATTAACAAGAAAGGGAAGCTTAGAAGTGAAGACGTTGTCCGCTATCCAGTTTGCTAAAGGGGTACGAAGAGATGAAGTCTCCTATATAGCTACCTTAAGGGTGGAAGAAACCATCAAGCCTGTTGGTGAAATTCCTAAGGAGGTGAGTCAAATATTACGATCCTTTCAGGATGTGATGCCCACTAAGTTGCCCAAGAACTTGCCGCCCAAGAGGGAGGTAGATCACAAGATTGAGCTGGTGTCCAACATGGTACCTCCAGCTCGAGCCCCATATCGTATGTCCCCGCCGGAGTTGGAAGAACTCCGAAACCAGTTGAAGGAGCTTTTAGATGCGGGATTCATCAGACCCTCTAAATCTCCGTACGGTGCACCGGTGTTGTTTCAAAAGAAACATGATGGGTCGCTACGAATGTGCATTGACTATCGAGCCCTAAACAAAATCACTGTGAAGAATAGGTACCCTATCCCCCTTATTGCAGACTTGTTTGATCAGCTTGGTAGTGCGAGATGGTTTACCAAGTTGGACTTAAGATCGGGGTACCATCAGGTCCGGATAGCTGAAGGGGATGAGCCAAAAACAGCCTGTGTAACGCGGTATGGTTCGTTCGAGTTCTTGGTGATGCCCTTTGGACTCACGAACGCCCCAGCCACATTCTGCACCCTCATGAATAAGGTACTGCAACCCTTCCTTGATCGCTTTGTTGTTGTTTACCTTGATGACATTGTGGTATACAGCAAGACGCTTGACGAACATGTGGAACATTTGAGAAAAGTGTTTCAAACCTTGAGGGAAAATGAGTTGTTCGTAAAGGAGGAGAAATGCTCATTTGCCCAGCGAGAAGTGCCCTTTTTGGGCCATGTTGTGGGAGGAGGAAAGATCCGAATGGATGAGAGCAAGATTCGAGCAATTGTCGAATGGGAGGCCCCAACTAAGGTAACCGAGTTGAGATCCTTCCTTGGATTGGCAAACTATTACCGACGCTTTGTTGAAGGCTATTCCCGAATCACTGCACCCTTGACAGACATGCTGAAAAAGGGTAGAGGATGGGACTGGAACCCACAATGCGAGATGGCTTTCAATCAATTGAAGCAAGTCATAACCAGAGAACCCGTACTTGCATTACCGGATTATTCGAAGCCTTATGAAGTACGAACAGACGCCTCGGATTATGCCATTGGGGGAGTGCTAATGCAGGAGGGGCACCCTATTGCCTTTGAGAGTCGGAAACTCAATGAAACAGAGCGGAGATACACGGTCCAAGAGAAAGAGATGACCGCTGTGGTACACTGCTTGCGTGTGTGGAGACACTACTTGTTGGGTTCCAGGTTTGTGGTCCTCACTGATAATGTTGCAAACAGCTATTTCCTAACCCAAAAGAAGCTGTCTCCCAAACAGGCTAGGTGGCAAGTCCTACTAGCAGAGTTTGACTTCACAATGGAGTATAAACCGGGGAGTGCCAACATTGTGGCTGATGCACTCAGTAGAAAGATGGAATTTGCGGCCATTAGCCAACCTGATGGGTCCCTATTGGAACGCATTCGAGAAGGATTGCCCCATGACCCCCCAGCTAGAAACTTGATTGAGCTAGCTAAAGAGGGGAAGACGAGGAGATTTTGGCTCGATGGAGGACTACTGTACACCCATGGGCACCGCCTCTATGTCCCCCACTATGGGAAATTGCGAAAAGAAGTCATGAAAGAATCTCATGATTCAAAATGGGCAGGTCATCCGGGAGTGCACCGTACACTGGCCCTCTTGGAGGACCGTTTCTATTGGCCTCGCATGGGTGAAGATGTGGAGACTTATGTGAAGACTTGTCTCGTATGCCAACAAGACAAAGTTGAATTGAAAAGTCCAGCCGGCCTATTGCAACCCCTGCCCATTCCGGAAAGACCATGGGAAAGTGTATCCATGGATTTTATTATTGGCTTGCCAAAGTCCGATGGGTTCGCAAGTGTTCTTGTTGTAGTGGACAGATTTTCAAAGTATGCCACCTTTATTCCCGCTACGAAAGAGTGTCCTGCCGAGGAAGCAGCCCGTTTATTTCTTGGACACGTGGTCAAGTATTGGGGGGTGCCACTGTCTATTGTTAGCGACCGCGATGGGAGATTCACGGGCCGATTCTGGACAGAATTGTTTAAATCCATGGGTTCGGATTTGAACTTTTCTACGAGCATGCACCCACAAACCGATGGACAAACTGAGCGGGTGAACGCGCTGTTGGAAACGTACCTTCGACATTATGTGAGCGCAACGCAAAAGAATTGGCCAAAACTATTGGATGTGGCCCAATTCTCGTATAACTTGCAGCGAAGGGAGTCGACGAACCAAAGCCCATTCGAGATAGTGACGGGTCAACAACCTCTCACGCCTAATGCGGTCGCGAC
>SMMG02000339.1:0-63637 GCA_005393395.2 Gossypium australe
TTTTCCCAAGGAATGCGTATTCCAAGTGTTTCGGCAACTGTTCAATCCAGATTGGGTGGTTCATCAATAGAGGTTTTTTGTTTCAGTTCGTCATTGACTTTAATACTTTCTTTTTGCTTTTGTCGAGGTGAAGACGTATTCAGCTCATCAGCTTCATCTTCTTCCCCTCCGTCTTGCGTTAGGCACAGTTCCATCATGTCATCATGTAAGATTTCCTGTAATGAGTTTTGAATAATATGATCAGTATTATCAACAAAAATACAGGCATCATCTTGCTCTCTAGAATATCGCATGGCATCATAAATTTGAAAAATAATTTCCTCATCGCCTATCCTTAATGCAAGTTTACCGTTACCTACATCGATAACAGCCCTAGCGGTAGCTAAAAAAGGACGCCCTAAATTAAGGAACATTAATGTCTTCATCCATGTCTAACACATCAAAATCAACAGGGAAAATAAATTTATCAATTTTCACCAGGATATCTTCGATAACTCCTCTAAGATATTTAATAGATCTATCAGCTAACTGAATACTCATCCTAGTGGGTTTGGTTCCCCAAGATCTAGTTGTTTAAACATTTTGTAAGGCATTAAATTAATACTGGACTAGATCAGCTAATGCTTTCTTAATTTAAGCTACCAATTAAGCAAGGAATAGTAAAACTTCCTGTCTTTTAATTTGGTTGGTAACTTGTTTTGGAGGATGGCAGAGCATTCTTCATTAAGTTCCACCGTTGATATTTCTTCAAGCTTCTTTTATTCGTCAGAAGTTCCTTTAAGAATTTGCGTACTTCGGCATCTATGAAATAACTTCAACAAAAGGTAAGTTAATATGTATTTGTTTAAAAAGTCAAGAAACTTACCGTATGGGCATCTAGTCGTTCTTTCTTCAACTTTGCTGGATATGGGATTGGCGGTTTGCTTTCTTTGCGGACTAGATTTACTTCCTCAACTCCCTCATCCTTTGTGTTGTTGTTTTCGTGTGGAAATTTTTTCTTTTGCTCGACTAATTCTTTTCCACTTCTTAATGTAACTGACTCGATGAGTTCCCCAACTTGGTTCTTGGTCTCTTAACTGATGTTTTTGATCTTTAAGTGTTTTCTCAGTATCTTGGAGACGGTTTTTCTATGCTTGCCATGAACTTCGTCAGCATCTCTTCGAGGTTTGGCTTTTTCTCTTGCGAATATGGCTGATTTTGGAATTTTGAGGAGGTTGTTGCCTTTGATTTCCTTGATTTCCTTGACCTCCCCATGAAAAATTTGGGTGATTCCTCCAACCTGGATTGTAAGTATTGCCATAGGAATTATTATTGGATCTGAAATTATTACCTATATAGTTCATTTGTCCCGCTCTCTACGCCTGGTTGGTAGGGTGGGTACTCAGGATTCGCCACAGTTCCATTCGCGTCTACTGCATTACTGGGTGTGCCTGCAAAGAACACAAACTATCAAGCTTTTTATTCATCATCTCTACCTGCGATGATAGCGTGGTTACTGCATTGATGTTGTAAACTCCGGCTGATTTTGTCAGTTTAGTCCTTGTAACTCGCCACTGATAATTATTCAGTGACATTTCTTCAATGAACTTGTAGGCTACTTCAGGAGTTCTGTTGTTTAAGGTTCACCGGAGGCTGAATCGATTAGTTGCCTCGTTGAGGGGTTTACACCGTTATAAAAAGTTTGGACTTTTAGCCACAAGGGTAGACCATGGTGTGGACACCTTCTCAAGAAATCCTTGTATCTATCCCATGCGTCGTATAATGTCTCTAAATCCGTCTGCACAAAAGAGAGATATCATTCCATAATTTGGCCGTTTTGGCCGGTGGTAAATATTTCAATAAAAACTTTTCAGTCATTTGCTCCCATGTGGTGATTGACCCTCGTGGTAACGAGTTCAACCACTGTTTAGCTTTATTCCTTAATGAAAAGGGAAATAATCGAAGACGTATGGCATCATCAGAAATGCCATTTATTTTGAAGGTCATAGAACTCTAAGAAATTAGCTATATGAGTGTTTGGGTCTTCGTCCTGCAAACCATCAAATTGAACAAATTCTTGAATCATTTTATTGTGTTAGGCTTTAATTCAAATTATTAGCAGCTATAGCAGGCCTAACAATACTAGATTCTGCTCCTGTTAAAGGCGGTTTAGCATAATCAAACATTGTACGTGGAGCATTTTCTCCCACATCATGTGGTTGTGGATTAGTCTCTTCCATCCCTTCAGTAGGATTGGATCTCTTCTTGATTTTCTTCTGTGTAATTTAGTGCTCGCCTGATTTCTCTGTGATTCCTACGAACGGTAGCTTCAATTTCACTATCGTATACTAGTGGTCCTCCCGAGTTCCTTCTAGTCATAAACTAGAGGTACCTGCTGGGAAAAGGAAGAAGAAACGAAAACTTAGCAAAATAAAAAATTTAATCTAAAAATAAAAATAAAAGTAAATTGCGAAAAATAAAAATAATTGCTAAAGTAATAAAAATAGAGTTTTCTTAATATTTTAGTTCCCCGGCAACGGCGCCAAAAACTTGATCGTATGTCTGTCAAGTTTTAAAATTTATAAAGAGAATGATCAAACCTGGAAACTAACTCTGACAATGATTGAAGGCAAGTGTACCTATCGAACAGTAGTATAGCTTAGGCAAGACCGAATTATCAAACCCAAAGGAACTAAAAGTACTAATACTAACTTTCTTTTTATTATTTAGCCTAAAATAAGTGAAGTTCCTTTAATATAATCTAAACTAATTACTAAGCCAAAGACACAAAGACAAAAAGGATGAATTGGGAAAATAACTTTAGGAAAAACTCAGTTGATTAAGACGATACCCTCAGAAAGAATCCACCTAGACTTCACTTGTTATTTAACCCTTAACCATACGATTTATTTACTTAGTTTGATCTGTAAGACTCCCTAACGTATTTTAAACCCTCTCTCGAGGCGAATAACGTCTAACCCTAGGTTAATTAATGGAAATCTCTTTCTCACTTGATAACCCCTTAGAATAACAACAAATCGATCTATGGACTACCATATTAGGTTTCACCCTAATCCTGCAAATCTCGTCACCCTATCTCTAGGCGTGCGATCAACTCTGCTTAATAATGATAGATCTTCTCTTAGGCAGGGACTATTCCTCCTCCACCTAAGCACTTCAAATTTGGATTAAGCTTGCTAATTAAGAACAAACTAACTATTTATCATATAATTCAGAAAATAGTAACAAGATTCATCTAGGTTTCATCCCCTTCAGGTATCTGAAAGATTTAGTTCATAATACAGAAAACATCTGAAGAGAAAGATAAAACAAAACATAAGAAATCCCTAAAACTCCTTGAAGGAATTGAAGGAGAAATCCGCCGCCTTGATAGAATTCCGGCTTCTTGGGATGGATCAACTGGCTATATTCGAGTGATTCCCACAAATCTGACCTTTCCAGCTTGGCTCCTTGGCCTCGCTAACCGCCCCCTTCAAGGATGAACTTAGGGGTATATAGGCTCTTGGAATGTGTTTCTTTGCCCCAAAGTATCCAAACCCGAATGAAATTGTTCATTGCCACGACAGGGACACGGCCATGTCACACGACTGTGTGACTAGTCTTTGGGCCGTGTTCGGATTTCTTTAATGAGGCACGACTGTGTAAATCGGGGGTCAGGCCGTGTTCTAGATGATCAACAAGGCACGGCCGTGTGGGCTTAAGTCCAGGCCGTGTCGATTTCCACCTTGGCCCAATTTGCTCTGTTTTGGGCTCGTTTCTTTTTTTTATCCTCGGGTGCTTTCTTGGGTATAAGACATGAAAAGAAAGGATTAAGAGCACCTTTTTATATAAATTGAGGCTTAAATCATCCAAAAGCATACTAAATGTAGGATTAAAATATATTACTATTACGGTTTATCAGTTTACTTTTAGTTTCCCGCGATCTAAGTCCGTTTTCCTCGGTTCTTGATCTAAACATATTCAGAATTAACCCTTTTATTCACTAATTCATTCAATTCAATCCAAGAACACACATTTAGGGCTATTTGCAATTTCCCTCACTATGCACATTTTATCAATTTAGTCCATTTTCTCAAAACATCAAATTCACAAAATCAACACATACTCATACTTAGCCGAATGCATATACATCACATACAAGCCCACATTTTCATCAAATTTGCTATTTAGTCCCTCGTTACCATGTTCTCAATTTAGCCCTATTTAGCTAAATTCATCAAAAATTCAAGAACAAAGTATGTTCATCTAGATCATATCTTTCATTAACACCAAAAACCATCAAAAAGCTTGGCATATCATCAATGGAATATCACACAAACATCATCAATTCACAAAATTAATACATGGGTTTTGTAGCTCTCAAAGCAACGATTGCAAAAACGTAAAAATTATCAAAAACCGACTCAAAATCATACCTTAAATAAAGCTTTCAAATGACTGAATAGCTTGGCTAAATTTTCTTTCTTTTATTTTCTTGTTTTTCGGTGGTATATGGATGAATTGCCACATAAGTCCTCACATTTATAAAGCCACAACACATTGGTACTTTAACAAATAGCAAGCAACTTTCACATTTAATGCAATTTAATCCTTTTGTGAAATTAAACACACAGACAAACAATTAACTTAAAACTTTACCACATGCTTAATCACATACCAACGGCACAGAAAATAATATTAAAAATATTATTCGAACTCGGACTAGGGTATCAACCGGACTGTTACACTTTCACATCATAAATTTTCATCATACTCTCATCAAAACATTATGATCAATTTCATAGAAATAATATACATCTTCACAAAATGACAAGCATTCTAAAACATAATAACATGATGTTGAATTATTACACACAAACTTACCTCGGTACCAAAATATGCCAATTTGAAAATCTAGTCCGAACCTTGCCTTTTCCTCGGTCAAGGTTAATTCCATGTTCTTCTTCATCTATAATACAAATACTCATTTAATCACCAAATTAATCAAGACATTTCAAAAGTCATACTTTGGCAAAATTACCGTTTTACCCTTAGACTTTCATAAAATTATGATTTTGCCTCTAGGCTCGTAAATCGGTTTTCATCAAATTTCCCAATTAACCAAGCCTAATTGAACATTTATTACTCTTATAGCAACTCACAATACCAATATTTCACACATTTACAACCTATTTTACAACCTTTACAAAAATGCCCTTTTATGTGTTTTCATGGAATCCCCTTTCACAAAAGTTGTTTATTTAACAACCAAGACTCATTTTCTTCCATAAAATTTAAGCAAACAACACTAATTCTCTCATGGAAAGACCCTATACTTTTGACCATTTTGCAAATTAGTCCCCTCATTAGTTAGCTCAAGCTACAAGGGTCTCAAAAGTACAAAAATTATTAAGAAAGGCCACCAAATCACTTAGTTGCAAGGGTGAGAAGTTGCTGAAAATTTTAGGCTTCCAAAACCCCTCATTGGCTGATAGTTTTGGTGGAAGAAGATGAAGGTGAAAGATGATATCATCTTTCTCCTTATTATATTTTATTTCATCAATTTAAGCCATCTAATTCCAACTACTTTGACCAATTTCTTATTTTCTTGTCCCCTATGGCTAGCCAAACCTTTCCTAAGGGTCTAATTTCACATCAAAGACCTCCAATTTAAGGTTCTATATCTATTTGACACTTTAGCTTGTAGATTAAAACTTTTGCACTTTATGCGATTTAGTCCTTTTTTCGCAATTAAGCATGCAATCGCTAAAATTAATGCACCAAAATTTTCATGCACTCATATAATCATGCTATAAAACATAAAATAATATTAAATCTAATTTCTCCAACCTCAGATTAGTGGTTCCGAAACCACTTTCTGACAAGCTCCAAAATCAGACTGTTACAATTCTTCCCCCTTAGGGATTTTTGTCCTCGAAAATCTTACCAGTAAAAAGGTTGGGATATTGGTTTCTCATAGCCTCCTCAGGCTCCCATGTAGTCTCTTTTAACCCATGTCTTTGCCATAGTACTTTCACAAGGGCTATACTTTTATTTCTTAATTGTTTAACTTCTCGCGCCAAAATCTTAACCAGCTCTTCACCATAAGTCATGTCCGGTTGAATTTCTACCTCTGTTGGTACAATCACATTCCAAGGGTCTGATCGGTAGCGGTTCAACATTGACACGTGGAATACATCATGAATCTTTTCTAACTCAGATGGCAAAGCCAAATAATAAGCTACTGGCCCTATCGTCTCGGTAATCTCATACGGTCCGATAAAGCGCGGGCTCAATTTGCCTTTCCGACAAAATCTGAAAACTTTCTTCCATGGTGACACTTTTAAAAATACCTTATCACCAGCTTGAAACTCAATATCTTTCCATTTCAAATTTGCATAGGACTTTTGTCTATCAGAAATAGCTTCTAAACAATCACGTATCACTTTTTTTCTCTTCGGTTTCCATGACCAAATCGACCTCGTGAATCTAATTTTATCTGAGTTCGGTCCAATACAATGGCGTTCGGCACTTACGCCCATACAGTGCCTCATAAGGCGCCATTTTCAAACTCGTCTGGAAATTGTTATTCTAGGCAAATTCCACTAATGGTAAGTACTTTTCCCAATTACCTTGGAATTCCAAAACACAGCATCGAAGCATGTCTTCAAGCATCTGTATTACTCTTTTCGACTGCCCGTCGATTTGCGGATGGAAAGCTGTACTAAAACTTAACTTTGTGCCCAAGGTCTCTTGCAACTTTTTCCAAAATCGTGATGTAAATATCGGATCTCTATTCGAAATAATTGCCAACGGTACTCCGTGTAATCTCACAATTTCTGACACATGCAAATCTGCCAACTTATCAAGCGAATAGTCAATGCCTATCGGTATAAAGTGAGCCGACTTTGTGAGTCTATCAATCACAACCCATACAACATCTTTCTTTTTTGGTGTCAAGGGCAAACCCGTCACAAAATCCATAGCAATATGGTCCCATTTCCACTCGGGAACCATAATAGGCTGAAGTAGACCCGAAGGTACTTGGTGTTCAGCTTTCACATGCTGACAAATCAAGCATTTGATACAAACTCAGAAATATCTTTCTTCATACTCAGCCACCAATACCATTTCTTCAAGTCATTATACATTTTAGTGCTACCTGGATGTATAGATAAACAGTTGCTATATGCTTCATGCAAAATTTTTCGAATAAGTTCATCATCTCTCGATACACAGACTTTGTCTCGGAACGTTAAACATTCTTCAAAATTAGTCCGGAAGTCTGACTCAACACCCTACTCACACTGAATTCTCTTGGCCTACAAATCGTTGTAGTCTTTTTGAGCTTCACAAATCTTTTGGAGAAACATCAATCTAGCTCTCAACTCGGGTAGAATAGAACCATCATCTGACAAAACCATCCGTGTATTCATGGCTCTCAATGCAAACAAGGATTTCTACTCAAGGCATCGGCAACCACGTTCGCCTTTCTTGGATAGCTCGTAATCCTTTATCAACTCTATCCATATTCTCTGCCATAGATTCAATTCCTTTTGAGTCATCAAGTACTTTAGGCTCTTATGATCAGTGAATATCTGACATTTCTCACCGTACAAATGGTGTCTCCATATCTTCAATGCAAATACAATAGTAGCTAGCTCCAAGTCATGTGTTGGGTAATTCATCTCGTGCGGCTTTAGCTGTCTAGAGACATAAGCTATCACCTGGCCCTCTTGCATGAGTACACAACCTAATCCATTCAGGGATGCATCACTAAAAACCACAAATTCTTTTCCCGGCTCAGATTGCACTAAAACAGGAGCCTCAGTCAACAACGCCTTTAGTTTCTCAAAACTCTTTTGACACTTTTCTGTCCATTCAAACTGCACATCTTTTTGTAATAGCCTTGTCATCGGAGTAGCTATCATAGAAAATCCCTTGACAAACCATCTATAATAGCCAGCTAGGCCTAGAAAACTTCTAACTTCGAATACGTTCCTTGGCAATTTCCAATCAATAATTGCTGAAATCTTACTCGGGTCAACTCAAATTCCATCTCCCGAGACAATGTGCCCCAAAATCCGACTTCCTTAAGCCAAAATTCACTCTTACTAAACTTGGCATATAACTGATTATCTCGTAAAATTTGTAAAACCATCCTCAAGTGCTCACATGCCCATTCTCATCACGAGAGTAAATCAGTATGTCATCAATAAAAACAACAAATTTATCCAAGTACGGACAAAAGATACGGTTCATCAAATCCATAAATACAGCAGGGATGTTGGTCAAACCAAAAGGCATCACTAAAATTCATAGTTACCATACCTTTTTCGAAATACGATTTTCGGCACATCTGAGTCTTTGACTCTTAACTGATAATATCCAGACCTCAAGTCTATCTTGGAAAACACAGTGGCTCCCTTCAATTGGTCAAACAAATCATCGATCATTGCCAACGGGTACTTATTCTTTATGGTTACCTTATTAAGCTGTCAATAATCTATACATAATCTCATAGGATCATCCTTCTTCTTCACAAATAATACGGGAGCACCCCACGGAGAATAACTTGGTCTTGTGAAGCCTTTATTCGTTAACTCTTGTAACTGTACCTTCAATTCTTTCAACTCGTTGGAGCCATCCTATATGGAGCAATTGAAATTGGGGCAGTAGCAGGGGCTAATTCAATGCCAAATTCAATCTCTCTAACTGGAGGCAACCCTGGCAATTCTTCTAGAAATATATCTGGATACTCACATAATATGGGCACTGATTCAATTCTTATCCCAGTCTCTTTAGCATTCATCACAAAGGCAAGATAAGCTTCATATCCCTTTCTTACATATTTTTGAGCAGACATAAAAGAAATCACTACATGCAGTTTGTTCTGTTCATCTAGTTTGACACGAATAGTATCCCCATTTTCACATTTCAATTCAATATATTTCTTTCCATAATTTACTATCATATCATGAGTAGTTAACCAATCCATACCAAAAATTACGTTGAATTCATCAAACGGAAATAACATGAGATTAGCCAGAAAGTAATGACCTCTAATCCCCAAAGGACTTTATCAACTAACACACATTTGCCTAGGGGATTTGACACTCTTATCACAAATTCTGTAGACTCTACAGGAATGTTCATACTAGATACTAATTTCATGCAAACATATGAGTGGGTAGATCCTGGATCAATTAAAGCAATAACATGAGTATCATAGAGAGAAAATGTACCCGTAATCACATCAAGGGAGGACGCCTCTTCGCGAGCGCGAATGGCATAAGTTCTCGCAGGCGCTCTACCCTCAGATCTTGTAGTCTGCTCTCTAGGTGTATTCTTACTACTCGTTCCATTTCCTGGACTTCTCTGTGGCCTTCCTCTAGCAGTACTTCCAGGTCTTGCACTCTAAGATTTCTCTTTTTCAATTGTCTCGGGGCAATCTCTAATAAAATGATCTAGGGATCCACACTTAAAACAAGCTCTCTCATTTGCTCGGCATTGTGGACATTTCGGTCTACTTGGTCGAGCATTACCAACACTAGCAATCGAAGTGGTCTAAGCTTTAGACCCCGAGTACTGTTTACCCTTACTTCTGTTTGTAAACCCAACTGAAGTGACTGATCGAGTAGTAAACTCTCTTGATTTCTTGGATGAGGATTGAAATGACTTACCCAGTTGTCTCTTCCTTGAGTCACGAGACTCGATTTCAGCCTTTCTTTTCTCTTTGGCCAACTCCTCGGCCTTGCAAGCTCTATCTACTAACACAACAAATTCCTTTAATTCTAGGACACTAACAAACAAGTGGATATCCTCATTTAACCTATCCTTAAATCATTTTCACATAATGGCTTCAGTGGATACGCACTCCCAGGCGTATTTACTAAGCCTTACAAACTCACGTTCATATTTCATTAATGTTATTCTGCCTTGTTTTAGTTCAAGGAACTCCTTTCTTTTCTAGTCGATAAATCTTTGGCTAATATACTTCTTCCGAAACTCTTCTTGGAAAAATTTCCAATTAACTTTCTCCCTTGGTACAACTGACACAAGGGTGTTCCACCATTGGTAGGTCGAATCTCTTAAGAGAGACACGACACATTTCATGCACTATTCGGGTGTGCAAGACAATTCATCAAATACCCTAATGGTATATTCAAGCCAGAATTCTGCTCTTTTCGGATCATCATTTTTATTAGCTCGAAATTCCTCAGCTGATTGTTTCCGAATTCTATCAACAGGGGGCTTTTCCCTTCTTACTACTTATACAACTTGGAGAGCTAAAGGGGTAGGCTGAGGAATAGGTTAGGGTTGAGGGGTTTGCGTGTTCGGGTTCGTTCGAACGAACTCCGTATGCCAGGCATTCATCATGTGGAGAATGGCTTCCCTAGCCTCTTCTCGTCCCCTTTGACTCACAGTCGCTGGCCTATTCTCATTTTTAGCTGGCACCGTCCCGTGGGCAGGGGCCAGCACGTTACTCTACATCATCCGCCATTGCTCTGTCGGGATCCATTTACTATATGAAAACATATTTTAAATCGTCAGGAGTCGTCACACTATCATTATGTAAATACTCATACGTATGCCATGTATAGCTAGACTCGTGTATACGCTACGTTAGTCCAAGAATCGATAAACTGTAGCTCTGATACCACTAAATGTAACATCCCTTACCCGTGATGCCGGAATAGGGTACGAGGCATTACCTAACTTAAACACATATTCACATACATTTCCAAATCATAAAAGTTCGTTCAAAATTTAAAACTTTTCAATCTTCAATTCAAAATCCTTAATATGGGCTTACAAGGCCCAAAACACACTTTATAAATGGTTCAGGACCAAACCGAGTTCTTTAGAAAACCTTGGAAAATATCATTGAAAACAGGGGCACACGCCCGTGTGGAAGTGTGACACGCCCGTATCCTATGACCGTGTCTTCCACACGGTTGAGACACATGGCCGTGTCTCAGCCCGTGTGGTTAATATTGGGCATTCTGTTTTGCCAACCTAAAATGCAAGGGGACACACGGCCAAACCACTCGCCCATAGGGAAGACCGCGTATCATACACAGCCTAGACACACGCTCGTGTGCCTACCCGTGTGGACAATTATAAGGCTATTTTCTAAGCCAATTTCCACCCTAAAAAAGCAACCAAATTTATACTACTTCAATTCAACACACATCATGTTTATACTTTACTCATTACACATTCAATTTCACAAGCTTGCACTTCATGAATTTCATCATCATTGAATAGATATAACTTAACTAATATTGGCCAATTCTAATGGCCATTTACAAAATGAATTGAGTAACATTAATAGCCAACTTCTTGGCTAATCAATATGACATACAACAAAATAACCAAGTTCCTATACATGACATACCCAAAATAATCAAACTTTACTATACCAAAAGAATAGCTTCATAGTGTGAACCCACTCCAACGTCCTACGATCCCCGAGCTATCTTGGTGATACTACAAGGAAAGGAAAAAGAGAGGGAGTAAGCATAAAGCTTAGTAAGTTTGCATGTAATAGATAACAACATAAAATCTTATGAAACATTCATACTACACTTTAAGTAATAACACAAATTCTCAAGCATATTGACATAGCTTACTCATGCTTACTCTTACCAATCACATATCACATATCACATATCGGACTAAATTCTCGTGAGTATCTCATATGTACCTGTATCACTTCATCACATAACTTTAGCACTTTTACCATCTTGAACATAAACATAGCTCTTTACCATCTTTAATGTAAACTTAGTTCTTTACCCATTGAACTGCTTGGAATATCGAGGATACCCGGAATTTGTCATGCACGTAGTAAGATGCCAATGCCATATCCCATATATGGTCTTACATGGGATCACATGTCGATGTCGATGCCATTTCTCATATATTGTAACACCCCAAACCCGGTCTATGCGTTAAGACCAGATTTGGTAGTCACACAAAACGAACATACATCTAGTCATCTAATGATTTAAAGAAAACAGATCCTCAAAAATATTTTGGAATTGAAGTTTATTAAAAACCGAGATTAATTTAATAGTCTATGATTTAAGACATAAGAGTTTCTAAATTAAAACTTAGAAATTAATTGGTTAAAATTTTATGAGAAGTTTAAAAGAGTTCAAAAGAAATTTGAAAACAAATTTCTTAAAACAATTTTACAGAAAAATTTACGAGAATAAAATATTTAAGAAAAACCCCCTTTTGCACGAGAATTTAAGAAAACATTTATAAAAATAGAATAGTCCCATTAAAGTATTTAAACATAATTAAAGTCCATCCACAAGTAAAAATCCATAAAAATAATACCAGAGGCCTTATTACATCATAACTGAAATAATAATTAAATAAAAAATACTTAAGAGTAGTTCAAAGTTCAAAAAAACCCATCATTTGAAGTATGGCCTCCACAAAGTCATCCCCGGCCCAAGCCTCCATTAATGATCGTTACCTGAGAAGGGTAAAGGAAACGAGGTGAGTTACGTAGAACTCAGTGTGTAACCCACTTACCAAGTCCACTGGGCCAAAACCATTTAAGCATTTATTTGGGCTTGAGCCCATTTACAAATGTAACAATATAACAAGTATAAAAATGCATGTGATATGCAATTCCCAACCAAGCTTAAATTTCCATCCAATACACACCACCCGTACCAACCAGCACACCTGTGGGGAGCTTTAGTCACCCACCCTGCCAACACACCAACTGGGCATTAAGCCATATATTAAACTGGGCATGAAGCCATTAAATTGGGCACAAAGCCATTAACTGGGCACGAAGCCATTAACTGGGCACGAAGCCATTAACTGGGCACGAAGCCATCTTCTCTTCGTCAAATATCCCAACCCATGCAATCATGTAAACAACATGCACAATAATTCATACATATAATAATTCCAACATAAGGCCCATAAAAGAATTATTACAAACTGGGCCATATTACAACTTGGCCCATTTCACAATTCGGCCCATTTCATCTCATATCACACTTGGCCAATTTTATCAAATAACTCATATTGCCTATTTATCAAATATCACATATGGCCCATTTATCAAAATCACATATGGCCCATTTATTCACTTTTATCGATTTAGCCCATTAAGGGAAATTTCGCAATTTTCACAATCTTAATACCGATTTCATAGTTTTTACCAATAAAGTGGTAAATATGCCATTTTACCCAATTTTACTAACTTTGCGATTTTTAGTCTAATGCTTACTTACAGTATAGTCATCTAACCCATGAGGTAAGAGTGAGAATACACACCTGATTACGGTGACGACTATACTTTCCCAATTGTCGATACCTAAATACGTATCACGCTTGATTAGAACAATAATACTTCATATAATTCTATGCTAAAGATAAGCGATCTAGATCTTTGCCCTCTGAATCTCGAACAACTACTATTTCGCGGTTCTCCCAGGTTGACGGTTCACAACCCGATGGAAAATCCCGAACAGCTAATGGCTCCAAACTACGAACAACTTCGAATATTTGATTCTCCCCGGATGAGGGTCCAAAACCCGATGGAAAATCTCGAATTGCGGAAACAACCCTTCGCTTGAAACTAGAGGGAATAGCGAATCTGCCCCTCTTTCGAACACTATTCACCACCCTTTTCGACCCTATCTTGTTTGCCTCCATTGACAAAAGAATATTAGTCCTACTAATTTTCGGAAATTAAGTCTATAGGTTTTAAGGGCGAAATTGGCTTACCACGAAATCTTACGTTCACGGGATGAAAATCGAGCGATAACGTCCCTTAACCCTTTGAACCGAGTCCTAGCGATTCACGATGATTACGAATACTCCGAGTTTCAACCTTCTCTATATCACGATTGATTTAAAACGAAGGTTGAAAGAATGATTAACAAGAAAATATATGTGAAGAGGAGGGTTCGACTAAGAAGAAAAATTTGATGAAGATGATGCTAGCAACATTCGGCCATGGAGGAAAAGAGAAGGGAGAAAATGTGTTTGAGAGAATGAGCAAGAATGGAGAAAGAAAGAAATAGAGGATGAGAAGTTTTATGTTTCGGTTTTCAAAGGTGAAAAAGGAACAAAGAGAGGGATTTGGGACAAGAGAGCATTCGGCAATGGAGAAGAAAAGAAAAAGAGAAAAATGGCCTTTGTGTTTTGGTGTTTTCGGCACTAGTGGAAAAAGAACTTGAGAGGTTAAGCAAAATTCAGACCAAATGGTCAAAAAGTATGACAAAAAAAAAAAGAAAGAAAAACAAAGATGTTCACGAAAGCCTAAAGTGCATTCCGCTATGAGAGAAAAAGATGAAAAGAAAAGTGTTTTGGGATAAACAAAAATGACCAAAATGAGAGTAACCACTAGCTACACATCCTTACCAATGCCACCAACAAAAATTCGGCCACCCCCTAGCCCCAAAAACCGTCCAAGTTCATGTACAAAGTTTGGCCATTCCAAAGTTTCCAAAACACACCCCTTAAAACATGCCTTGTGTTCCCCCTACATACCATAAGTTCATGATTCCTTTCCCTATGATCAAACTTACCTTAACCCATTAGCCACCTTGCCATAAAAAAATAGTCCAACCTTACCAAAAATAAAGCTTGGTCGACACATGCTAGGAGAGTGCAAAAATTAAAGTCACAAAATCCATACCATGGGATTCGAACCTCTTCCCTCAAGCAACACTTATAACGCCAACTCCTCTTCACTACTAGCTCATCTTATGCTAACTTTTGTCACTTAATTTCCTTAAACATCAAGGTTACATGTTCCACTTCAATAAAGTACTCATTACTAAAATTTATTCTAATTCCGAATAAATCCCGAGCCTTCTCAAGACTATATTAAACACACAAATTGAACCATTCACAAGCTAAGCACCAAAATTATGCAACATATCGATTCGAAATTTTTAGGATGTTACAATTCTACCCCCTTAAAGAAAATTTCGTCCTCGAAATTTACCTGGTTAAAAGAGGTAAGGATATTGTTTCTGAATTGCGTCCTCAGGCTCCCACGTAACTTCCTCCGCTCTGTGATTACGCCATAGAACCTTAACCAACGGTACCGACTTCTTTCTTAGCACCTTAACATCTCAATCTAAAATTTTCACCGGTTCCTCCTCGAAAGACAAGTCCGGCCTTATCTCCACTTCTTCTACCGGTACTATGTGAGACAGATCCGATCGATAACGCCTTAACATAGAGACATGGAAGACACTATGAATCTGACTCAACTCCGGAGGTAATTCAAGCTGATAGGCCACTGGTCCTACACGCTTCAACACACGGTACGGTCCAATGAACCTAGGGATCAACTTGCCCTTCCTTCCAAATCTGAAAATCTTCTTCCAAGGTGAGACTTTCAGAATGACCTGATCTCCCACCGCGAACTCAATATCCTTACGCTTCAGATCCGCATATGACTTTTGTCTATCCGAAGCTTCCTTTAACCATGCTCGAATCACCTTTATCTTTTCTTCCGTCTCAGATATCAGTTCAGGACCCAATAACTATCGTTCACCCAATTCAGTCCAACAAGTAGGAGTACGACACCTACGACCATACAATGCCTGGTAGGGTGCCATCTGAATGCTGGACTGATAGCTATTGTTATACGCAAACTCTGCCAACGGTAGAAAATCCTCCCAGCTACCTCTGAAGTCAATCACACAACCCCTTAACATGTCTTCCAAAATCTGGATTACTCTTTCTGACTGTCCATCTGACTGAGGGTGAAAAGCCGTGCTGAAGTTTAACTTTGTTCCCAAAGCCTCATGCAAAGCTTTCCAAAATCATGATGTAAACCTAGGGTCCCTGTCCGAAATAATAGACACTGGTACCCCATGCAACCTCACGATCTCTGCTATGTACAACTTAGCCAACTTCTGTAGTGAAAAATCCGTACGAACTGGTAGAAAATGAGCAGTCTTCGTCAACCGATCCACTATTACCCAGACGAAATCTTTCTTAGTAGGTGATAAGAGTAACCCACTAACAAAATCCATCGTTATCCATTCCCACTTCCATAATGGAATCTTCACCGGTTGTAGCAATCGCGACGGCAATTGATGTTCCGCCTTCACTTGCTGACATGTCAATCACCTACTCACAAAATCCATAACCTCTCGCTTCAACCTTGGCCATCAATACTGCTCCCGTAGATCTCGATACATTTTATTTCCTCCGGGGTGCATGGCATAAGGGCTACTATGCGCCTCTCGCAGAATCATTTGTCTCAAATCCGACTCCATGGGCATACAAACTCTTCCACGAAAACACAACACTCCATCCTTGTTCATTCCAAAATCCCCTATTACACCACTTTCAACTTGTTGAACTAAGGGTCCCAACTTTTCATCTGATAATTGCTTCTCCTTAATTTGACCCAACAACACAGGCTTCACCTGAAGTTCGGCTAGAAGACTACCATCTTCATACAAATTGAGATGAGCAAACATTGCTCTTAACTCCGATACTACCTTACGACTCAACGCGTCTGCCACCACGTTAGCCTTTCCAGGATGATACTCGATTGAGAAGTCATAATCTTTTAACAGCTCCACCACCTCCGTTGTCTCAAGTTCAACTCCTTCTGAGTAAGGAGGTACTTAAGACTCTTATGGTCTATATAAATGATAGACTTCTCACCGTAGAGATAGTGCCTCCAAATCTTTAAAGCAAACACCACCGCAGCCAACTCTAAGTCATGAGTAGGATAGTTGACTTCGTGCGGCCTCAACTGACGAGAAGCATAAGCCACCACTTTTCCTTATTGCATTAACACACATCCTAAACTCGTGTGTGAAGCATCACAATAAACGATAAACCTTTTTCCAGCCTCAGGTTGAATCAGTACTGGCGCTTCCGTAAAAATCTTCTTTAGTTTTTCAAAACTCCCTTGTTGTTTATCGGTCCACACATATGGTACTCCCTTTCGCAACAGCTTAGTTAGAGGTGCAGCAATCAATGAAAACCCCTCAACAATGCGTCTATAATAGCCAGCCAAACCTAAGAAACTACGAATCTCAGCCACTGACTTTGGTGGTTTCCAATCCAACACATCCTCTACCTTCCGAGGATCAACTCTGATTCCTTCGGCCGACACAACATGTCCCAAGAAAGTCACTTCCTTTAGCCAAAATTCACACTTACTGAATTTGGCATAAAGTTACTTTTCTTGCAGTATTTGTAATACTATGCGCAAATGTGAGTCATGCTCTTCCTCACTCCTCGAATATACCAAGATATCATCTATGAACACCACCACAAACCGATCTAGATAGGGTTGAAAGACTCGGTTCATCATGTCCATAAATGCAACTGGTGCATTGGTCAAACCAAAAGGCATTACCGAAAACTCATAATGTCCATAACGAGTTTGAAATGCCGTCCTATGAATATCTGCCTCCTTAACCTTGAGTTGGTGATAACCCGATCTCAAATCAATCTTGGAGAAAACTGAAGCTCCTCTCAATTGATCAAACAGGTCGTCGATTCTCGGCAATGGATACCTATTCTTGATCATCAATTTATTCAACTGCCTATAATCAATGCACATACGCATCGACCCATGCTTCTTCTTGACAAACAAAACCGGTGCTCCTCACGGAGACACGCTCGCTCGGATAAATCCTCAATCCAACAATTCTTGAATTTGAGCTTTAAGCTCCGCTAACTCCTTCGGCGCCATTCTGTAAGGAGCAATGGACACCGGAGCCGTTCCGGGCAAAAGCTCAATGACAAATTCTACTTCCCGATCTGGAGGTAGACTAGAAAGTTCGTCGAGAGAGACATCTAGAAATTCTTTCACCTTCCTCACACCTTCCACTGATAATTCTTTGGCATCCAAAGCACTAATGAAGGCTAGGAACGCTCCATACCCTTTTCGCACCAGCTTTTCCACCTTTAAAGTAGATACCACATTTGCCAAAAAAGTTCCTTCGCTCACCTATCATTACTACCTCCTTATCATCCAAAGTCCGTATTGACATCCGCTTTTCAGCACAATCCAATTGCGCTCGGTGCTTTACCAACCAATCCATGCCCAAAATAAGATCGAATTTACCGAAAGGCAGTTCCATCAAATCCGCCAAAAATATTTCTCTTTGAATTTCTAAAGGCACGTCTCTATATAATTTATTCACGATTACAGACTGTCCTAAAGGACTAATTACTGTCATCTCTCTATCGATAATCTCAGATCTAATATTCAGGTTTCCAGATATGGCACTAGCAACATACGAGTGGGTAGACCCGATATCTATCAAAGCAGTAACAGGTACATCAAAGATGAAGAACGTACCAGTTATCACATCAGGTGCATCGCAATCCTCCCGACGCCTGACCACATAGACCAACCCCGGCTGTCTTGCCTCCGCGTTACCTCTAAAGCCATTACCTCGACTCGGTGCACCTTGACCACGTCCAGCACCATTACCACCACGACCTGATCCACGGCCTCTTAGTGGCTGCTGAGTGCCTCTAGCTGGTTGTGCATCAGGGTTACGAGATTCTTGAGTCGGAGCAGTCCGTAGAGGGCAATTCCTAAACTGGTGGTCCTTAGAACCACATTTTAAACAACCACCGGTTCTCTTCCAGCATTCCCCGGGGTGTCGTCTCCCACAGTCAGCACATTCTTGAATCTAATTGGTAGCCACAGGTGCTCTAGCTTAAGCTGGCTCATCATTCCAAGGCCTCTTTTGGAACCTTTTAGCGGAACCTGAGTACTTAAAGTCCCTCTTGCCTCTGCCTCTTTCTCGATTCTGACGTTCCGATTTCTTAGCCTCTTCAGCGATCTTGGCTTTCTCCACTAGCGTGGCAAAAGTCCTTACTTGTTGTGGGGCTATCAATACCCGCAACTCATCATTCAGCCCATCCTCAAAACGTACGCAGCGCTCATGATCAGTTGGCACTATCGTCTGAGCATAACGAATTAAGTGTAGAAATTCTGCCTCGTAAGCTGCCACCGTCTTATTTCCTTGAACCAGATTCAGGAATTCCTTCCTTCGGGCATCCACAAAACTTGTCCCGACATACTTCCCTTGGAAAGCAGCTTTGAAGAAATCCCAAGTAACAAGTTCAGCCTCAATGCCTTCTCGAATAGTAAGCCACCATTGATACGCCTCATCGCTTAACAAGGACACCGCTCCTCTCAGTTTCTGCTCGACGGTGCACTCCAAATCATCCATGATTCGCTCCACTGCCTCGAGCCAATACTCCTCTACATTTGGAGCTACACCTGAGACACCCTGAAAAACCTCGGCACCACTTGATTTAAGTCGTCCTGATATTGATCCACGAGCTGCTAGCCCAGTTCTAGCCCCAGCAACCCTTTCTAAGACTCGCAACATTGCTTGGGTCAAAGCAATGTCCTCTCTCATATGGTTATGGGATCCATTTTCCGACACAGGTGATGCCGGTGCATCCATTTCTGGCATATGTCTCGATGCCTCATACACGGCTCTAGCACCTCGACCTCTATCACGGTCACATCTACCACGTCCACGTCCTCTAGCGCTCATATTAACTAATTCGGTTTAATCTGATTACAAGTTTTATGAATCAGAATACTATTTCAGTGTTTATTAACGATATTTTATGAGATATAAGAGATAGAGTTGTTTTTGCAATTACATCCTATAGTCTCAATCTCTATAGTTTCAACACCTAAATCTAGAAGTTCTAGAGTGTTCCTATGATCATATCACAATAATAAACATTCAATATACGAATACTTACTTGACTTGGTGCCAGATGCTCGTGGTGCCACACTACCTTTAAAACATAAATTCTATAAATTTGAAACAGCTTTAAACAAAAATTGTTGTTAAACCCAAACCACAGCCGAGTTTTGAAACTATCTCTGATACCATAAAATGTAACACCTCAAACCCGGTTTATACGTTAAGACCAAATTTGGTATGTCACACAAAACGAACATACATCTAGTCATCTAATGATTTAAAGAAAACAGATCCTCAAAACTATTTCGGAATTGAAGTTTATTAAAAACCGAGGTTAATTTAATAATCTATGATTTAAGACATAAGAGTTTATAAATTAAAACTTAGAAATTAATTGGTTAAAATTTTAAGAGAAGTTTAAAAGAGTTCAAAAGAAATTTGAAAACAAATTTGTTAAAAGAATTTTACAGAAAAATTTACGAGAATAAAATATTTAAGAAAAACCCCTTTTTGCACGAGAATTTAAGAACAATATTTATAAAAATAGAATAGTCTCATTAAAGTATTTAAACATAATTAAAATCCATCCACAAGTAAAAATCCATAAAAATAATACCAGAGGCCTTATTACATCATAACTGAAATAGTAATTAAATAAAAAATACTTAAGAGTAGTTCAAAGTTCAAAAAAACTCATCATTTGAAGTATGGCCTCCACAAAGTCATCCCCGGCCCAAGCCTCCATTAATGATCGTTACCTGAGAAGGGTAAAGGAAACGGGGTGAGGTACTTAGAACTCAGTGTGTAACCCACTTACCAAGTCCACTGGGCCAAAACCATTTAAGCATTTATTTGGGCTTGAGCCCATTTACAAATGTAACAATATAAAAAGTATAAAAATGCATGTGATATGCAATTCCCAACCAAGCCTAAATTTCCATCCGCTACACACCACCCGTACCAACCAGCACACCTGTGGGGAGCTTTAGTCACCCACCCCGCCAACACACCAACTGGGCATTAAGCCATATATTAAACTGGGCATGAAGCCATTAAGTTGGGCACAAAGCCATTAACTGGACACGAAGCTATCTTCTCTTCGTCAAATATCCCAACCCATGCAATCATGTAAACAACATGCACAATAATTCATACATATAATAATTCCAACATAAGGCCTATAAAAGAATTATTACAAACTGGACCATATTACAACTTGGCCCATTTCACAATTTGGCCCATTTCATCTCATATCACACTTGGCCAATTTTATCAAATAACTCATATGGCCCATTTATCAAATATCACATATGGCCCATTTATCAAAATCACATATGGCCCATTTATTCACTATTATCAATTTAACCCATTAAGGGAAATTTCGTAATTTTCACAATCTTAATACCGATTTAATAGTTTTTACCAATAAAGTGGTAAATATGCCATCTTACCCGATTTTACTAACTTTGCGATTTTTAGTCTAATGCTTACTTACGGTATAGTCATCTAACCCATGAGGTAAGAGTGAGATTACACACGTGATTACGATGAGGACTATACTTTCCCAATTGTCGATACCTAAATACGTATCACGATTGATTAGAACATTAATACTTAATATAATTCTATGTTAAAGATAAGCGATCTAGATCTTTGCCCTCGGAATCTTGAACAACTACTATTTGGCGGTTCTCCCTGGTTGACGGTTCACAACCCGATGGAAAATCCCGAACAGCTAATGGCTCCGAACTACGAACAACTTCGAATATTTGATTCTCCCCGGATGAGGGTCCACAACCCGGTGGAAAATCTCGAATTGCCGAAACAACCCTTCGCTTGAAACTAGAGGGAATAGCGAATCCACCCCTCTTCCGAACACTATTCACCATCCTTTTTGACCCTATCTTGTTTTCCTCCATTGACAAAAGAATATAGTCCTACTAATATTTCGGAAATTAAGTCTATAGGTTTTAAGGGCAAAATCAGCTTACCACGAAATCTTACGTTCACAGGATGAAAATCGAGCGATAACGTCCCTTAACACTTTGAACCGAGTCCTAGCAATTCACGATGATTACGAATACTCCGAGTTTCGACCTTCTCTATATCACGATTGATTTAAAACGAAGGTTGAAAGTATGATTAACAAGAAAATATATGTGAAGAGGAGGGTTCGACTAAGAAGAAAAATTTGATGAAGATGATGCTAGCAACATTCGGCCATAGAGGAAAAGAGAAGGGAGAAAATGTGTTTGAAAGAATGAGCAAGAATGGAGAAAGAAAGAAATAGAGGATGAGAGGTTTTATGTTTCAGTTTTCAAAGGTGAAAAAGGAACAAAGAGAGGGATTTGGGACAAGAGAGCATTCGGCAATAGAGAAGAAAAGAAAAAGAGAAAAATGGCCTTTGTGTTTTGGTGTTTTCGGCACTAGTGGAAAAAGAACTTGAGAGGTTAAGCAAAATTCAGACCAAATGATCAAAAAGTATGACCAAAAAAAAGAAAAACAAAGATGTTCACCAAAGCCTAAAGTGCATTCGGCTATGAGAGAAAAAGATGAAAAGAAAAGTGTTTTGGGAGAAACAAAAATGACAAAAATGAGAGTAACCACTAGCTACACATCCTTACCAATGCCACCAACAAGAATTCGGCCACCCCCTAGCCCCCAAAACCGTCCAAGTTCATGGACAAAGTTTGGCCATTCCAAACTTTCCAAAACACACCCCTTAAGACATGCCTTGTGTTCCCCCTATATACCATAAGCTCATGATTCCTTTCCCTATGTTCAAATCTTACCTTAACTCATTAGCCACCTTGCCATAAAAAAAATAGTCCAACCTTACCAAAAATAAAGCATGGCCGACACATGCTAGGAGGAGAGTGCAAAAATTAAAGTCACAAAATGCATACCATGGGATTCGAACCTCTTCCCTCAAGCAACACTTATGACGCCAACTCCTCTTCACTACTAGCTCATCTTATGCTAACTTTTGTCACTTAATTTCCTTAAACATCAAGGTTACTTGTTCCACTTCAATAAAGTACTCATTACTAAAATTTATTCTAATTCTGAATAAATCCCGAGCCTTCTCAAGACTATATTAAACACACAAATTGAATCATTCACAAGCTAAGCACCAAAATTATGCAACATATCGATTTTAAATTTTTAGGATGTTACATATATGGTCTTATACGGAATCACATATCGATGTAACAGCCCGATTTTGCCCCTAATTGAAAAAGTGGTTTCGGGACCATAAATCCGAGTCTGAAAAATATTTTAAAATTATTTTCCGTGCTTATTATGTGTGAATTTGTTGGTGTTAAATTTTCGTGACTTAATTTCATCGTTTAAGTGTCCGATTAAATAAAAGGGATTTAATTGCGTAAAATAAAAATTTGAGGGTTAAATCTAAAAGTGCCTATTTGTTCTTGTCTTTATAAAGTGGAGGTTTTATGATGCAATAAGACCAAAAGATAGATAGTGGGTGGCATTTGACAAAACTAACCTTAAGATAGATGTTATATATTATTATTAAAAGGTTAATTTAGTAATTAGGTAAAATATATCAATATAATAAAATAAACCATAAAAAGATGACATATTCATCTTTGTTTTTGCTGAATGTAGAAAAGAAAGAAACCATCCATGGCTTCTTAGGTTTCGACACTTATTTAACTCAATTAAGGTATGTTTTGGTTTCGGTTTTTGATAATTTTTATATTTTTAAAATCGTTGCTTCGAGTTCTACCCGACCCCTGCTTGAATTTTTTATTTTGGTGAATATTTGATGAATATTTGTGTTTTGTGATATTTGATGATAAATTATGAAAGATATGTTTTGGAATAATATATTTTGTATTGGAGTTTTTAATGATTTTGAATTATTAGGACTAAATTGCAAAAATAATAAATTGAAGGGCTAAAAGGAAAAATAAATGAAATATATGGATTAGTATGAGCATAAGGAAGATTCGACCTAACTATGATGTGGTGAGATTTTGTGTATTTTGAATTTTATGCAATTAGGACTAATTTGTAAAAGTATGAAATATTAGGGTAAAATGGTAATTTTCCCATTTATGTGTTGTTGGATTAAATTGAATGAAATAGTGTTTAAATGGGGTTAATTTGAAATTATATAGATCAAGAACAAAAGAAATCAGACTTGGATTGGGGAAACACGAAAGTTGTCGACTAGTCGCCCCGTTCCATTTTACATCGTCCGGGGTAAGTTTTTAAGCAATCATGTTGTATGGAATTTATCTATATTGATGTACCTAAAATTTAATTGAAGTATGTATACTGATTTTTAATATAGATGAATGTATTCTTTATATATGTATAAAGTATAACCGAATGAGAGGCATATATATATGTCATTGGTTCATTCGAATGTGATGTGTATATATATGTCAATGATATAACTGAATGTGACATTGAATTGAAGAATGAATATAACAGAATGTGATGCATATAAATGGCAATGATATAATTGAATGTGATGTTGATCATAGAAATAAAATAAGCGAATTGGTATATATGCAATTGATGTTTAAGTTTTATGTATATATAAATAAAGATTAAGTTCGGGAAATGCAATAATGTGCGAAATTGTATACCGAGCACTAAGTGTGTGAAATCGGTCAATGAGCACTAAGTGTGCGGAATTAAACATCGAGCACTAAGTGTGCGAAATCGATTGTTTAGCACTAAGTGTGCGAGAAGTTAAATGTAACGACACTAAGTGTGCGATACGTTATAAGAATTTGGCACTAAGTGTGCGATACGTTACATGAATTTGGCACTAAGTGTGCGATACGTTACAAGAATTTGGCACTAAATGTGTGATACGTTACAAGAATTTGGCACTAAGTGTGCAAGGTATTAGTATGACGACTCTAAGCATGTGATACGTGATAAGGTTTTTGCACTGAGTGTGCAGGTTTGCCGATCTTTTAATTTAATTAGTTAACGAAGGTGTTTAACATTATAAAATGAACAGGTATGCGATGATAAATCATCTTTTGAATAATATGTAAGTTTTAGAAGTTGAAATGAAAATTTTATATCATACGTATTTATAGGTGAATTATATGGATTGAAAGGTAAGAAAGAAAATTTAGTAGTTAATATGTATATACTTGAACAAATGTATATGTATTTGTTTTGACATGGGAAAGTGATTTATTGATCGATGTGAAATCTATTATTGAATGTGTGAGTGTTGGGCCTTAAGGCTATGAAATTTGAAAGTTTACGAATGGTAATATAAATTATAGTTATGGTTTTAAACCTCGATTTCGATTATATTAAATTGGCCTTACTAATATAATGATATAATGCATTGTTGTTATGTAATTGCTTATAACTTACTAAGCTATGATAGCTTACTGTATGTGTTTGTTTCCATTGTTTATTAGATTTTGGAGTCAAGTTACGCTCGGGGATCATTGTCAAGTCTATCACACTATCGACTCATTTTGGTATTTTATAAACTGAATTTTTGAAACTATGGCATGTATAGGCTATCTTGTGCTTTGGGTTCGTTTTGAAACTGTAATTACTAAGCCATGCGAAAATGGTTAGATATGATATAATTATTGATTCAATGATTTCGGTAGGGTTAATGTATAGAGTTAAATGAAATGGAGTAAAGATGTTATAAACTAGTTAACCATATTTTGCAATGAAACAGTTTTTGGTTAGCAGCAGTGACGTTATTTTGAAAACTAACCAAAAATAGGAGAAATGGAATTAGAAAGTGAATAAGATATAGAATTAAATCTTATTATGTCTATTTTTACGTGAAAGAAACAGAGTAGGCAAAGGAATTTTATATTATGTGATATTTAAATTTTAGTGAGACAGGGTCAAGATGGTATTTGAAGTCCCCTGTTTTGACTTTAGAAAATCATTCAAAATTGTATAAAATGAATTATGATTTATAATTTATATGTATAGATTCCTTAGTGAGTCTATTTTCAATAGAAACAAGTGGTAATAACATATAAAAACTGTACAATGAGATATTTGAATTTAGGTTAAGAGAGGTCAGAACAGTTGGTTAGTGAAATAGGGGAAACTTTAATGAATAAACTATACTAATTTTCCATACAAAAAATTCTGGAAAAATTATAGTAAAAAGATATATGAGTCTAGTATCAAGGAAAATTTACGGATCTAAATTTTGAGTTTCCTAACTTGATTTATAGTTAATTTAGTCAACATGACACAGATGGACAGTTTCAATTTTTATGCCCCGAATTATTAGTTAAGTCGGGTAATGCCTCGCAACTCTAATTCGGCGACAGATATGGGTTAGGGGTGTTACATTTGAGTGGTATCTGAGCTATGGTTTAGCCGGTTCTAGGACTACCATAGTTTATGTGAGTTTAGCTATACATGCCATATTAAATCTACGATAGTGTGATATCTCCCGACTCTAGCGAAGATTGTTTTGATGAGATAGATAAGATTTCCAACTGAACTAATTCCTATAGTACAGAAGTAGATATTCAAATATTTGAGTGGAAATGTGCTAATGATGAGTTGAGACTCATAAAGGTAAGAATAAAATTGTATGACATGTTGTTATTGATAAATGATGTAATTATATGAGCATATGAGATGTGATGTTTGAGTTATGATCACTATCTGAAATGCTCTGATCATGAAATAGTGATTTGAGTTGGCATATGAACAATGTGTTAAGAATAAAAGTGATTAAAAGAAAAAGTTTATTAAATGATTTGAGAAGGTGAAATTAGAAATGAACTGATTATTTGTGGTAGTATGTATTATGTGCAATTATGTGAGAATTAAATTTGAGGCTTTACTACCCTCACCCCCTTGTCAGAAAAATGTTACAATTTTATTATAAGATTTGGAATGAATAAACTCACTAATGTAAATTTTTATAAATCCGTGTTTGAAAGATTAATAATGTGGTCAGAAAGGAGAATTAATCAGCAAATGAAGATAGTACTAAAAGAGATATTGGGCAGTTCTGAAGACTATTCAGATGATGCAAAGACATTATTAAAGAAGAAGTTAAGTTTGATTAAATGACTTGTTCAGGTATGTTATCTAAAGAAAATAATAACTGGAAGCTTTTCCGAATTGATTTCTGTTAGTGATGGGATAATATGAAAAATTCTGATGACAAAATTAGACAGTGGATATTGATGTTTGAATTGTATTGATGGTTGAATGCAATAGTTATAGTCGGGCAGATATTATGATTCCATTTGGATATTCTATGTGTATATTTATCCTCAAAAGTATATGTGACTGTTTAATTTTAGAAAGAAAGTTTTATCTATGAGAACATTGGCTAAACATATTAATAGGCGAAAGCATGGTTGATCTGTTTGGGTTATATTCGACATTATTATGTCTTCCTTTGATAATTTATTCCATGGTGTGGATATGAAAGTCGACGGTAAAATCTGTATGAGACTAACATTCAGTTCCTACTGGTTATTTCTCAGTTGAAAATACGTGAAGATTATATTACTTCTGTTATTGTGGATTTCAGTATTTATGAGCGACATTGGTCAGGGGTCAGAAAATGAGATACCGGTACCGCCACCAGCTGGAGGTGGTGAGTTTCAAGATCAGACTGGGGACGATGCAGTGTCACAGGCGATGCTGTGAGTGTTGGAAAGGGTAGCTGGAGTAGCTGGAGGTGCAGGAGTTAGGAAATCTGTTCCTGAGCGACTCCGGGCAAACGAGGCCGAATTCTTTCGAGGTGTTTCTGGTGTTGCTCCCAGCACGGCTGAGTATTGGCTGGAGGCGACTGAACGGATCATGGATGATCTGGACCTGACTGCTGAAGAGAAGCTGAAGGGAATTGTATCGCTTCTTCGGGATGAGTCATACCAGTGGTGGCTCACGGTTCGGGACAGTGTGGCAGCAGAGGATCCTACATGGGATTATTTTAAGGCTGCGTACCAGAAAAAGTACATTGGAGCTAGCTACATTGACGCACAGCGAAAAGCATTTTTGAGGTTAGTTCAGGGGAGTAAGTCTGTTTCCGAGTACGAGGCTGAGTTCTTGAAGCTGAGTCGGTATGCTAGGGGCATTGTGGCTACGGAGCACGAGAGGTGTGTTCGTTTTGAGGATGGTCTGAGAGACGAACTGAGATTGCTGATTGCTCCACAGCAAGAGCGTGAATTTGCTGTCTTAGTTGAGAAGGCTAAGGTAGCCGAGGGTGTTAAGGAGTCGGTAAGGCAGGGCATGGACAGGAACAGGCATAAGAGGAGCTTTGGGTCTTCTGGGTCGTCGGGCAATCCACAGAAAAGGGCTAGGCAGAGTGGGCCGAATCAGTCTGATAGGAATGTTGCTGCTAGTCAGGGACCGCCGCGGTGTAACCACTGTGGGAAATATCATTGGGGAGGCTGCTGGACCGGTGGAAAAGGTTGCTTTGAGTGTGGTTCTCTAGATCACCGTGTGAGGGACTGTCCGCGTAAGTTGGCCAGGATTCAGTCTGAGAGTCAGGGCCGTACTCAGTTCAGGAATAATGGACCGCCATCGCAGAGGGGTCGTGGTAATGGCAGAGGTAATGGTTCTGGTCGGGGCCGTGGAGCACAGGGCAGAGGTGCAGGTGGTTCTGAGGCCAGACAGCCTGGGTTAGTGTATGCTGCGAGGCGCCGAGAGGAGGGCGACGCACCGGACGTCATAACCGGTACGTTCTTGATCTTTGGTTCTCCATTTACTGCTTTGATTGATGTGGGTTCGACGCATTCTTACGCTGCTAGTAGTATAGTAGAGACCATGGACTTAGACTTTGAGATATCTTCTAGGCAGATGACTGTAATTAGCCCTCTAGGTCACTCAGTAGTTGTGGATAAGCTGTTTAGAGATGTACCCCTAGAACTCCAAGGGGTTGTGTTTGCTGCTGATCTGATGGAACTGCCGTTTGGGGAGTTCGATCTGATTCTTGGGATGGACTGGCTGGTTAAGTACCAGGCGAAGTTGGAGTACGCGACTAAGCGTATGGTTCTTAAGACGTCGGAGGGTGATGAAGTGGCTATGATAGGTAATAGGAGAGATTACTTATCTAATGTGGTATCTGCTCTGAAGGCTGAGAAGATGGTTAGAAAGGGCTGTGAAGCGTACGTGGTTCATGTGTATGCCTTGGAGGCTAAAGAGTCTGCTGTAGTGAATGTTCAGACAGTTAAGGAATTTGCGGATGTGTTTCCTGAGGAGCTTCCGGGTTTGCCGCCAGATCGTGAGGTGGAGTTCGGGATAGATCTGTTACCGGGAACTGCGCCAGTGTCTATTGCCCCGTATAGGATGGCACCAAAGGAGTTGGTGGAGCTTAAGGCTCAGATTCAGGAGTTGTTGGACCGAGGTTTTATCAGGCCAAGTGTTTCACTGTGGGGTGCGCCGGTACTCTTCGTTAAGAAGAAAGATGGTACGATGCGGATGTGCATAGATTACCGCCAGTTGAATAAGCTGACGATCAAAAACAAGTATCCGTTGCCGCGAATAGATGACTTGTTTGATCAGCTGAAGGGGGCAGCGGTATTCTCGAAGATCGACTTGAGGTATGGGTATCATCAGTTGAAGGTAAAGGAAGCGGATATCCATAAGACAGCGTTTCGGACTCGGTATGGGCACTACGAATTTTTGGTAATGCCGTTTCGGTTGACTAACGCACCGGCAGCATTTATGGATATGATGAATAGGGTGTTTCAGTAGTATCTGGATCAATTCGTCATGGTTTTCATAGATGATATCTTGGTGTACTCAAGGACAGAAGAATAGCATGATGCGCATTTACGTGTAGTACTGCAGATTTTGAGGGAAAAGCAGCTTTATGCTAAGTTCAGTAAGTGCGAGTTCTGGCTTAGAGAAGTGACTTTCTTGGGTCATGTAGTGTCAAATGAGGGGATTAGAGTGGATCCTCGGAAGACTGAGGCAGTTTTGGATTGGAAGCTGCCGAGGTCAGTGGCTGAGGTTCGGAGTTTTCTGGGTTTGGCCGAATACTACCGAAGGTTTGTAGAAGGTTTCTCGTTGATCGCAGCGCCGATGACCAAGTTGTTAAGAAAAGAGGTTCCATTTGTTTGGACTGAGAAACAACAGGAGAGTTTCGACAAGCTTAAGAAGATTTTGACTGAGGCTCCGGTTTTAATTCAACCTGAGGCTGGTAAGGAATTCACAGTTTACTACGATGCATCACATACGGGACTGGATTGTGTGTTGATGCAAGAAGGTAAGGTTGTGGCTTACGCATCTCGGCAGCTGAGGCCACATGTGGTCAACTATCCGACGCATGACTTGGAGTTAGCAGCTGTAGTCTTCGCTTTGAAGATTTGGAGGCACTATTTGCACGGAGAGAGATCGATAGTCTACACAGATCATAAGAGTCTGAAGTACCTTTTGACTCAGAAGGATTTGAATTTGAGGCAGCGCAGATGGGTTGAGTTGCTAAAAGATTACGACTGTTCGATTGAGTATCATCCGGGTAAGGCTAACGTGGTGGCAGACGCGTTGAGCCGTAAGGTTGTTTCGGATTTAAGAGCGATGTTTGCCCATTTGAGTCTGTATGACGACGGAAGTATTCTGGCAGAATTGCAGGTTAAGCCTACTTGGGTTGAGCAGATCAGAGAGAAACAGCTAGAGGATGAGGTTCTGAGTGCACAAAGGTTGCAAGTACAGGATGGTGGTTTGGAAGGTTACAGTTTGTCTAGTGATGAGGTGCTGTGTTTCCAAGGTAAGGCTTGTATGCCCAAGGATGTTAAGCTGAGGCAGAAGATTCTTCAGGACGCACATAGCAGTCCATATGCTATGCATCCTAGAGGTAGCAAGATGTATAAGGATCTTAGAGAGCAGTTTTGGTGGCCTGGTCTGAAAAGGGATGTGACAGAGTTTGTAGGAAAGTGTTTGACTTGTCAGCAGGTCAAGGCTGAGCATCAGTTGCCGTCAGGGTTGCTTCAGCCAGTGAAGATTCCTCAGTGGAAGTGGGAAAGGATAACCATGGATTTCATCAGTGGATTACCGCTTACGCCAAGCAAGAAGGATTCAGTTTGGGTAATTGTGGATCGACTGACTAAGTCAGCTCACTTTATTCCGGTGAGGGTTGACTACTCACTTCAGAAGTTAGCGAAGCTGTACGTGTCAGAGATAGTGAGGTTGCACGGTGTGCCAGTATCGATCATCTCGGACAGGGATCCCAGATTTACGTCAAGGTTCTGGAAAGTGTTGCATTAGGCTTTGGGTACGCGTTTGGTTTTCAGCACGGCTTTTCACTCGCAGTCCGACGGGCAGTCGGAAAGGGTTATTCAGATCTTAGAGGATATGCTGAAAGGTTATGTTCTGGATTTCAGAGGCAGTTGGGAGGAGTTTCTACCATTAGCTGAGTTCGCCTACAACATCAGTTACTAAGCGAGCATTAAGATGGCACCATATGAGGCGTTGTATGGTAGGAAGTGTCGCTCACCTACGTGTTGGACGGAGTTAGGTGAACGTCAGTTGTTGGGACCCGAGTTGGTTGCTGAGACCGAAGATAAGGTTAAGTTGATTCAGGCTCGATTGAAGGAAGCTTCGAACCGGCAGAAGTCTTATGCCAATCTTAAGCGAAGAGATATAGAGTTTGCGGTAGGGGATAAGGTCTTTTTGAAGGTCTCGCCGTGGAAGAAAGTGCTGAGGTTCGGAAGGAAAGGTAAGTTAAGTCCGAGGTTCATTGGGCCGTATAAGATACTGAGACGAGTGGGACCAGTAGCGTATCAGCTTGAGTTGCCAGCAGAGCTAAGTCAGATTCATGACGTATTTCACGTTTCGATGCTTCGGCGTTACCGTTCAGATCCGTCACATGTGGTAGCAGTGGAAGAGATTGAGGTAAATCCAGATTTGACCTTGGAGGAAGAACCAGTGCAGATTCTAGATCGGGATGTGAAGGTTCTGCGTAGGAAGTCTGTGCCTTTGGTGAAGGTGCTTTGGCGGAATCATGGCGTGGAAGAAGCCACGTGGGAACCCGAGGATGTGATGAGACAGCAATACCCGCAACTCTTCTGATCAGGTAATTTCGAGGTCGAAATTATTTTAAGGGGGGTAGAACTGTAATATCCTAGGCTAGGGGCTATTTTGTTGTGGCATTGTATGCATGTTAAGGGCTTGCTTTGTGGTTGTTTTGATGTTTTAGGGACTTAGTTGTAGGCTAGGAGTAAGCTTGAGTAGGTGGGAAAATTTTAGTTTTTGAGCTTTATGTGAGAGGAGCTGAAGGAGCTGGGGTTTAAAGGTTTTATTTGGTGATTTGTTGCACAAAAAGATGGGTTAGCAAAGTGGCAAGGCATGCGCCACTTGGAGCTTGTGTTTGGCATCAATTGCAGGAGGGAGAGGTCTGGTGTTCAAGCTGCGGAAATCCCCTATTTTGCATCCATTTTGACGGCTTAAAGGAGGAGGAGTGGTTGGTAGTTCAAACTCTACCTTGGACTATGTCAACTCTTTCGAATGGAGGGTGGGGAGTGAATGTAGGAGGGAGACTAGTTCAACTAGTTTGAAATGGGTGGCTTGGAGTGTTTGTGGGTGTTTGGCCGAATGTTGGGGAGTTGTGGAGTGAGTGGCCGGTTGTGGTAAGTGGGAAGTGGTGAGTGCCGAAATTCTTTTGGCTAGGGGAGTGTATTTTCGGTCAAAAGGGGGGTGTCAAACAAAGTTCTTTTCTTTTGTTCTTTTGTTGGCTGAATGCTCTCTTGCTTTTCTCCTTTTGTCATTTGTGTAAACCAAATTTGGTATTTTCTCTTCTCTACATTTTCTTCCTTTGTTGAACCTTGGTAGCCGAAACTTTCACCTCCCAAACACCTTCATCATTTCTTTTCTTGCTCAAACCGAAAGTCCCCACCTTCTATCTATCTTTTGTTTCTTCCTTTTCCCAAAACCCTTGGTCGTTTTCTTCAATTGCTCTTCTCATTTCTTTTGTGCCGAACCTATATTTCCATCTACATCTTCTTTCTCTCCTTGCACTCGAAACCGAACAAAGGTGGGTGTTAAACACCTTGGCCGAATCTCCCTTCTCTCCTAGTGTTGGTTGGCCGAATATTGTTGGTGTTAGGGTCGTGTTCTCAATTGTTGGAGTTAGGTAAGGGCTTGGCCGAATGGCCATTTTCCCTCTCTCTCGTCTTTATGTATGGTGGTTCAGATAAGGGCCGATTTCGTTATTGGTTGAAGGGTACTAATCTCTTGTGTAAACCGATTTCATGTTAGGGCCTTGGATTGTGGTGGTGATCGTGTGAAGCAGTCAATTGAAGCCTTTGGCTGTGGGCGACCGATTGGTAAGTAGTGGTGAGTGATTAGTTTTGTTGGGCTACTCTATTGGTTTCGATAGGACAAAGTTGTGAAGGTCTAACTTTCCTCTTAATAGGGTGTGCCGATTGTTAAAGAGGAACCACTGTTTGGTTTGGGATTTGGTAGGAAACCAAATCTAGTGAAAGGAAAGGGCTTGATATTAACCCCCTTTGGTTTAAAGTCTTTGGCCGAATGGTCTAGGTTACTAATCCCTATTTGGCCAATTATAGGAGCAGGATAAGCAAGGGGACTTAGATCGATTCTTTGGGTTTTACAGGTGTGTAACTAACACACTCTATACTTAGCAATATGTGTTAATAAACCTGATTGCTTAATAAGAGTGATTCTTAAAACCGAGACAAGTTGATGGATTGATATGATACCCTATAGGGTATGAACACGGAATCGGGTAAGCCTGTTTCAATACGAGTTGTTATTGATATATGCTAGCATGATTATGATGTATGTGCTATGAGATGCAACACTAGGCATGTTGGCATGATATGCATGACTTGCATGATATGCATGATGTACATGAGTATGGCATGATGATGGGTGAAATGAGAGGAGGGGGATTATGATATCCGTGTCTTTGGGACACCAGAGGTTTGGCACCTCTAGTGGTTTGGTACCACAGATGATATTTTGTGACTTTGGGTCACCAGAGGTTTGGCACCTCAGCGTCTCGTCCCAGTGGCTTAGCACCACGGTGGGTTGGCCCCACAGTTGATTATACGGGATTGACGCCAGTGATTTGGTATCACACGATGGGTTGGCCCCATCATACGATTCGTGACTGTGATCACCAGTGATTTGGTATCACACTTGTGTCTTTGGGACACCAGAGGTTTGGCACCTCATTGCGACTCGTCCCTGTGGTTTGACACCACCGTGGGTTGGCCCCACTTATGAGACACGGGATTGTCGCTAGTGATTTGGTATCACATGATGGATTGGCCTCATCATTGGATTATTCGTGACTTCGGGTCACCAGTGGTTTGGCACCACATTATGGATATCGTGACTTTGGGTCACCAGTGGTTTGGCACCACCAGTGGTTTGGTACCACACGGGGTAGAAAGGGTGTTATGGATGGTTAGGAACGGGTGCATTAATTGTATTACTCCGTTATGATGTGTGTTAGCATGTTGTACTATCGGGAGGGGGATTTATACACTGAGTCTTGCGACTCACTCTCTCCTTTGACATTTCAGGTGACACTTAGACGCGGACATGGAGCCGGGATGGACTCGAGGTGCTCATGCCATGCCTAAATAAGGATTTGCTCAGTCTTTTATAAAATTGGTACTCTAGTTTATTTACTACTATTTGGTTTTACCTTGGATTGTAAACGGCCTTTAAAATTATGTTCTCTTCTATGTTTATGCTTAAAGTGGATTTTAATATACCTTAACAAATTAATTGGGTTAGAATTTGCTAAAACTTGGAAAGACAACGATTTCAAAACTACAAAGCGATATGTTTTAAATTATACCATCGGATATCACACTATGATTTGGGATAAAGAGAGCTCAAATGTTTTCTAACTTAAACTCGATTTTCTTCTAAGTCAAAATGTTTTAGTAACAATATAAAACAACTTGGGGTACTAAAGTGAGACAAACCTGTCTTAACTTCATAACCGATTAAGTTTTCGAAATTTCTGAGTTTTCAAACAAAACATCAGTTTTCAAACAATCATGCCCAAGATTTCCGCAAGTACGAAACTTATCAAAAATGTTTTAACTCCCTGTAACATACCGGATTCAGTCGTGGTGTATTGACCGGGTTTGGGGTGTTACAATGTTTCTGGGATATCATCGGAACTAATATTATTTTATATGAGTTGTAATTTTAAATATTCTGTGTAACTCCAAATGTTGAAATTTTGTTACTCCGGTATTTTTATGATTTCATGTGATTATCTGCAAGAGATCTCTATTTGACAGAGATGACTATGACTATTACGATTATAATTTTTGGCTTAAAATGTGAGAGCACAGTGGTACCGTCCTCAGAGTTATAGAAGATGTGTTTCTACAATGGTTGCTATTTAAATCATATTTGATTCCTTTCTGTGTTCAAATGCTTCATTAACAGCTGGGATAATATTCATAATAGGATTGAGACATTATTCCTAGTAAGGCTCAATGATTCCTATTTGGTTAAGGTGATTCTAGTATAATTCGGAGCTTCGATGATTAATATATGAGAGATAGTTTTATTATAAACTCTTTTCTAACTCTCGTGAAGGTTCGACAGTGATAAAAGTGAAAATGATAGAAGATCAAGATTAATTTGTATAATGATATGTCCGAGGTCATCCTTTTAATGATAAGAAAGATTTCTTTGAAAAGACCGATTCAGTAGTTAGTAAGATTTGAATTATTTGAATGAAAAGTTAATTGGGATATACATATTTGAATTTATCTATGAACTGGAAATAAACTTTTAACGTACATGTATGAATTGAAGGATAGATTGAAAGAATAATTTGTATTCTTAAAGACTCTGATGTACTAAAGACTATTTTCTAAACGAGGTACGGATATTATGAGTTTCTGGTTATGCCTTTCGGACTTACTAATGTATCTGCTGTTTTTTATGGATTTGATGAATCAGATCTTCAGACAGTATCTGGATAGATTTGTGGTAGTATTCATAAATGATATTCTGATCTACTTCCGTAATGAAATCTAGCATGCCGAACATCTGAAACTTTTGCTACAGACGTTGCGAGATAAACAGTTGTATGCAAAGTTTAGTAAATGTGAGTTCTGGTTATGTGAGTCAGTTTTCTGGGCCATGTTGTATTAGCATCAGACGATTCGTGAAAGATTTCTTTATGGTTACTACACCGTTGACAAAGCTGTTACAGAAAGATGTTAAGTTCGAGTGGTCAGAAAAGTGCCAGAAAAGTTTTGATCAGTTGAAAGCTCTTTTGACCAAAGCTCCAGTGTTAGTTCAGTAAGAATCGGGTAAAGAATTAGTCATTTATAGTGATGCATCTTTGAGTGGTCTGGGTTGTGTTTTGATGCATGAAGGTAAAGTCATAGCTTATGCCTCGAGACAGTTAAAGCTGTACGAAAAAAATTATCCGATGTACGATCTGGAATTGGCAGCTATTGTGTTTGCATTGAAGATATGGCGTCACTATCTGTTCAATGAGAAATTTCATGTTTAGTCTGATCATAAAAGCCCGAAGTATTTGATGACTCAAAAAGATCTAAATTTGAGACAGCGACGGTGGATAAAGTTGCTAAAAGATTACGAGCTTGTGATCGATTATCATCCGGGAAAGGCTAATGTTGTTGTTGATGCCCTAAGTCGAAAATCGCTGTTTGCTTTGCGTGCAATGAACACACATATAACGATATCTAATGATGGTTCGATAATAGTCGAATTAAAAGCAAGACCGTTGTTGGTTCAACAAATTGTGAGGCTCAGAAAGTTGATAATGATTTTTAGCAAAGCGAGCTCAATGTGAATTGAATGTTGAATCCGAGTTTAGAGTTGATTCAGATGATTTTGAACAAAGCTCATAACAGTTGGTTATCTGTTGACCTGGGTAGTACAAAAATGTACAACGATCTGAAACAGCATTATTGGTGGCACGGTATGAAACAAGACATTTCTGACTTTGTTTCAAAATGTTTAATATGTCAGCAAGTAAAAGCCGAGAATCAGATACCTTCTGGGTTACTTCAGCCAATTATGATATCCGAGTGGAAATGGGACAGAGTCACGATGGATTTTGTATCTGGTCTATCGTTGACACCGAGCAAGAAAGATGCAATCTGGGTTATTGTTGATAGATTAACCAAATCTGCTCATTTTGTTCCGAGACCTGAGGTTCACGTTGCGGTTTTGGAAGAAACTGCAAGATGCTTTAGGTATGAAACTACACTTTAGCATAGCTTTTCATCCGCAAACAGATGGTCAATCCGAACGAATCATTCAGATACTTGAGGATATGTTGAGATGTTACATCCTTGAATTCGAAGGTACGTGGGAACAATACTTACCTCTGATTGAATTTACTTATAATAATAGTTTTCAATCTAGTATCAAAAAGTCACCCTACGAGGCTTTGTACAGTCGTAAATGTCGTACAACATTGTATTGGACTGAGCTTAGTGAAAATAAGATACACGAGGTTGACTTGATCAAAGAAACAGAACAGAAAGTGATAGTGATCCGAGATAGTTGAAAGTTGCATTAGATCGACAAAAGTCATATCCAGATTTGAAACGTAAAGATATTAAATTTTAGATCGGAGATCAAGTGTTTTTGAAAGCTTCACCATGGAAAAAAGTACTCAGATTCTGTCGTAAAGGCAAGTTGGGTTCGAGATTTATTAGGCCGTATGATATCATAGAGCGTATCGGACCTGTTGCTTATAGATTACAGTTGCCACCTGAGCTAGAGAAGATCCATAATGTATTCCATATTTCGATGCTTCGTAGATACCGATCTGATCCTTCAGATCTGATTAACCCGACAGATGTTGAGATTCAGCCTGATATGACATATGAAGAGGAACCGATTTGTATTCTGACCCATGAGATAAAAGAATTGAGAAATAAGAAAATACTGTTGGTCAAAGTATTGTGGCAAAAGCACGAGGTTGAGGAAGCAACTTGGGAGTCAGAGAATACGATGAAAGAACATTATCCAAACGTATTCACCGGTAAGATTTTCGGGGACGAAAATCCTTAAGGGGGAGAGTTGTAACAGCCCGATTTTGACCTCAATCGGAAAAGTGGTTTCGGGACCACAAATCTGAGTCCGAAAAATATTTTAAAATTATTTTCGTGTTTATTATGTGTGAATTTGTTGGTGTTAAATTTTCGTGACTTAATTTCATCGTTTAAGTGTCCGATTAAATAAAAGGGATTTAATTGCATAAAATGAAAATTTGAGGGTTAAATCTAAAAGTGTAACACCCCTGTTACCCGAGACTGTTGCCGGAGTCGAGTGTGAGGCATTACTAGACTTGACTACTAATTCAGGGCATAAAAAAAACTTAAAATCCTCCAACCGTCTTATTAAAACGAGTTACAAAATTCGAAATTTAGATCATAACATCTTTACTTCATTTCATATAAACTATATACATTAATCATACTTATAAATATACCAAAATCAAATCAAACGAAATCATCAAGCCAAAATACAAATTCCAAGGATAATGAGATGGACAAGCCATTTTCGCATGGCTTATACAATATATACAATTTCAAAACTAGCAAAATCAAACTAGTCTATACATGCCACATAACCAAAACTCCAAGCACTTATTTACCGAAGCGCAATTTGGATAGTGTGATGAGATTTCCTTCGACTTCCAACACGAGCAAGTCCTTGAAACTCTATAAACATAGTAAACTTTTAATGCCAAATTTTTTCTATTCGATTCAACCGTTTGTTCTAGGATGAGCTTAAGTTCTCGGTTTGCTACTTCAACTTGCCCACTAGTTTGAGGGTGATATAGGGTAGCTATCCTGTGGTGTACTCCATATTTCTTTAGAACTTTTTCAAATTGAGTATTACAAAAATGAGTGCCCCTACCACTAATGATAGCACTAGGTGTCCCAAATCGAGAAAACAATTTCTTGAGAAACTTAACTACTACCCTAGCATCATTGGTAGGTAAAGCTTCCGCTTCTACCCATTTTGACATGTAATCAACTGCCACTAGGATGTATTTATTTCCAAATGAACTAGGAAATGGTCCCATGAAATCAGTACCCCATACATCAAATATTTCACATGATAACATATATGTTTGAAGCATTTCATCACATTTAGAAATATTACCTATTCTTTGGCATTTATCACACGAAGTAACATACCTGTTGGCATCTTTAAATAGAGTGGGCCAATAAAACCTGATTCGAGTATTTTGTGTGCTGTCTTAATGCCACTATAGTGTCCTCTTGAGGGTCCTGAATGGCAATGTTCCAGGATTTTGCTTGCTTTTGCCTTTGAAACGCATCTCCGAATTACCTGATCTACACATATGCGAAAAAGAAAGGGATCTTCCCAAAAATAGTTTTTTGCATCAGCAAAGAATCGCTTCTTTAGGTGACATGGTAGTCTTTTTGGCAAGATGTTAATGGCTAGATAATTTACGATGTTTGCAAACCATGGTACCTCAGAATGTGTTGTAGAAAAGAGTTGTTCTTCGGGAAACGAATCATTTATCTCATTTTCATCGAGTTCTCTGATATGTGGATTCTCAAGTCTGGAGAGGTGATCTGCCGCAAGATTCTCAGCTCCCTTCTTATCTTGTATTTCCAAGTCAAATTCTTGTAAGAGTAAAATCCATCGTATGAGTCAAGGTTTTGCATCAAGTTTGTTTAAAAGATAACGAAGAGCTGAATGGTCATTGTAAACGACAACTTTAGACAATATTAGATACTGCCTAAATTTGTCAAAAGTAAAAACTACAGCTAGCAATTCTTTCTTTGTGGTGGTGTAGTTTTCTTGTGCGGGTGTTAATGTTCTGCTAGCGTAATAAATTGGCTGAAAATGTTTGTCTCTTCGTTGTCCCAAAACTACACCTACTGCAAAATCACTTGCATCACTCATTAGTTCAAAGGGTAAATTCCAATCAGGTGCGATTATAATCGGAACATTTATTAATTTATCCTTAAGGATATTAAATGCATCTAAACATTCCTGATTGAAATTGAAAGGAACATCTTTTTCTAGTAATTTTGTTAAAGGCTTAGCTATTTTTGAAACATCTTTAATAAATCTTCTATAGAACCCTGCATGTCCTAAAAAGCTTCTAATAGCCTTAACTGAACTAGGGGGAAGTAATTTTTCTATGGTTTCAACCTGTGCTTTATCTACCTCAATCCCTTTACTAGAGATCTTATGTCCTAAAATGATCCCTCCTCTAACCATAAAGTGACATTTTTCCCAATTCAAAATAAGGTTTGTTTCCTCACATCTCATTAGAACTCGTTTTAAATTTTTAAGGCAAATATGGAAAGAATTACCGAATACCGAGAAATCATCCATAAATACCTCCATAATGTCTTCCACAAGTTCGTCGAAGATTGCCAGCATGCAACGCTGAAAAGTAGCAGGAGCATTACATAATCCAAAAGGCATTCTACGATAATCAAACGTACCGTATGGGCATGTAAATGTTGTCTTTTCTTGATCTTCAAGAGTTATGAGGATTTGGAAGTAACCAGAGAGTCCGTCCAAGAAGCAGTAATACATATGCCCGGATAGTCTTTCTAACATTTGATCTATGAAGAGTAGAGCGAAGTGATCTTTTTTGGTGGCCTCGTTCAGCTTTCTATAGTCTATACAGACTCTCCAACCTGTAACTGTTCTTGTAGGGATTAACTCATTCCTTTCATTGGGCACCACCGTCATACCTCCTTTCTTTGGAATTACCTACACAGGACTTACCCAAGTGCTGTCAGAAATAGGATAAATTATTCCTACGTCTAGAAGTTTAATTACCTCGGATTTAACCACTTCTTTCATGTTGGGGTTTAACCGTCTTTGAGGCTGCACACATGGCTTGTATTCCTCTTCCATTAAAATTTTGTGGGTGCAGAATGATGGGCTTATTCCTTTGATGTCAGAAATTTTCCAAGCTATGGCCCTTTTATGTTCTTTTAGTACCTGTATCAACTCCTCTTTTTCCTTGGGTTTTAGTTCTGAAGAGATAATAACCGGTAGCATAGAATTTTCCCCAAGGAATGCGTATTCCAAGTGTTTCGGCAACTGTTTCAATTCCAGATTGGGTGGTTCATCAATAGAGGTTTTTTGTTTCAGTTCGTCATTGACTTTAATGCTTTCTTTTTGCTTTTGTCGAGGTGAAGACGTATTCAGCTCATCAGCTTCATCTTCTTCCCCTCCGTCTTGCGTTAGGCACAGTTCCATCATGTCATCATGTAAGATTTCCTGTAATGAGTTTTGAATAATATGATCAGTATTATCAACAAAATAACAGGCATCATCTTGCTCTCTAGAATATCGCATGGCATCATAAATTTGAAAAATAATTTCCTCATCGCCTATCCTTAATGCAAGTTTACCGTTACCTACATCGATAACAGCCCTAGCGGTAGCTAAAAAAGGACGCCCTAAAATTAAGGGAACATTAATGTCTTCATCCATGTCTAACACATCAAAATCAACAGGGAAAATAAATTTATCAATTTTCACCAGGATATCTTCGATAACTCCTCTAAGATATTTAATAGATCTATCAGCTAACTGAATACTCATCCTAGTGGGTTTTGGTTCCCCAAGATCTAGTTGTTTAAACATTTTGTAAGGCATTAAATTAATACTGGACCTAGATCAGCTAATGCTTTCTTAATATTTAAGCTACCAATTAAGCAAGGAATAGTAAAACTTCCTGTGTCTTTTAATTTGGTTGGTAACTTGTTTTGGAGGATGGCAGAGCATTCTTCATTAAGTTCCACCGTTGATATTTCTTCAAGCTTCCTTTTATTCGTCAGAAGTTCCTTTAAGAATTTTGCGTACTTCGGCATCTATGAAATAACTTCAACAAAAGGTAAGTTAATATGTATTTGTTTAAAAAGTTCAAGAAACTTACCGTATTGGGCATCTAGTCGTTCTTTCTTCAACTTTGCTGGATATGGGATTGGCGGTTTGCTTTCTTTGCGGACTAGATTTACTTCCTCAACTCCCTCATCCTTTGTGTTGTTGTTTTCGTGTGGAAATTTTTTCTTTTGCTCGACTAATTCTTTTCCACTTCTTAATGTAACTGACTCGATGAGTTCCCCAACTTGGTTCTTGGTCTCTTTAACTGATGTTTGTTGATCTTTAAGTGTTTTCTCAGTATCTTGGAGACGGTTTTCTATGCTTGCCATGAACTTCGTCAGCATCTCTTCGAGGTTTGTCTTTTTCTCTTGCGAATATGGCTGATTTTGGAAATTTTGAGGAGGTTGTTGCCTTTGATTTCCTTGATTTCCTTGACCTCCCCATGAAAAATTTGGGTGATTCCTCCAACCTGGATTGTAAGTATTGCCATAAGAATTATTATTGGATCTGAAATTATTACCTATATAGTTCATTTGTCCGCTCTCTACGCCTGGTTGGTAGGGTGGGTACTCAGGATTCGCCACAGTTCCATTCGCGTCATACTGCATTACTGGGTGTGCCTGCAAAGAACACAAACTATCAAGCTTTTTATTCATCATCTCTACCTGCGTTGATAGCGTGGTTACTGCATCGATGTTGTAAACTCCGGCTGATTTTGTCAGTTTAGTCCTTGTAACTCGCCACTGATAATTATTCAGTGACATTTCTTCAATGAACTTGTAGGCTACTTCAGGAGTTCTGTTGTTTAAGGTTCAACCGGAGGCTGAATCGATTAGTTGCCTCGTTGAGGGGTTTACACCGTTATAAAAAGTTTGGACTTTTAGCCACAAGGGTAGACCATGGTGTGGACACCTTCTCAAGAAATCCTTGTATCTATCCCATGCGTCGTATAATGTCTCTAAATCCGTCTGCACAAAAGAAGAGATATCATTCCATAATTTGGCCGTTTTGGCCGGTGGTAAATATTTCAATAAAAACTTTTCAGTCATTTGCTCCCATGTGGTGATTGACCCTCGTGGTAACGAGTTCAACCACTGTTTAGCTTTATTCCTTAATGAAAAGGGAAATAATCGAAGACGTATGGCATCATCAGAAACGCCATTTATTTTGAAGGTATCATAGAACTCTAAGAAATTAGCTATATGAGTGTTTGGGTCTTCGTCCTGCAAACCATCAAATTGAACAAATTCTTGAATCATTTATATTGTGTTAGGCTTTAATTCAAAATTATTAGCAGCTATAGCAGGCCTAACAATACTCGATTCTGCTCCTGTTAAAGGCGGTTTAGCATAATCAAACATTGTACGTGGAGCATTATTTTCTCCCACATCATGTGGTTGTGGATTAGTCTCTTCCATCCCTTCAGTAGGATTGGATCTGTCTTCTTGATTTTCTTCTGTGTAATTTAGTGCTCGCCTGATTTCTTTGCGATTCCTACGAACGGTAGCTTCAATTTCACTATCGTATACTAGTGGTCCTCCCGGGTTCCTTCTAGTCATAAACGAGAGGTACCTGCTGGGAAAAGGAAGAAGAAACGAAAACTTAGCAAAATAAAAAATTTAATCTAAAAATAAAAATAAAAGTAAATTGCAAAAAATAAAAATAATTGCTAAAGTAATAAAAATAGAGTTTTCTTAATATTTTAGCTCCCCGGCAACGGCGCCAAAAACTTGATCGTATGTCTGTCAAGTTTTAAAATTTATAAAGAGATTGATCAAACCTGGAAACTAACTCTGACAATGATTGAAGGCAAGTGTACCTATCGAACAGTAGTATAGCTTAGGCAAGACTGAATTATCAAACCCAAAGGAACTAAAAGTACTAATACTAACTTTCTTTTTATTATTTAGCCTAAAATAAGTGAAGTTCCTTTAATACAATCTAAACTAATTACTAAGCCAAAGACACAAAGACAACAAGGATGAATTGGGAAAATAACTTTAGGAAAAACTCAGTTGATTAAGACGATACCCTCAGAAAGAATCCACCTAGACTTCACTTGTTATTTAACCCTTAACCATACGATTTATTTACTTAGTTTGATCTGTAAGACTCCCTAACGTATATTAAACCCTCTCTCGAGGCGAATAACGTCTAACCCTAGGTTAATTAATGGAAATCTCTTTCTCACTTGATAACCCCTTAGAATAACAACAAATCGATCTATGGACTCCCATATTAGGTTTCACCCTAATCCTGCAAAATCTCGTCACCCTATCTCTAGGCGTGCGATCAACTCTGCTTAATAATGATAGATCTTCTCTTAGGGAGGGACTATTCCTCCTCCACCTAAGCACTTCAAATTTGGATTAAGCTTGCATAATTAAGAACAAACTAACTATTTATCATATAATTCAGAAAATAGTAACAAGATTCATCTAGGTTTCATCCCCTTTAGGTATCTGAAAGATTTAGTTCATAACAATACAGAAAACATCTCAAGAGAAAAGATAAAACAAAACATAAGAAATCCCTAAAACTCCCTGAAGGAATTGAAGGAGAAATCCGCCGCCTTGATAGAATTCCGGCTTCTTGGGATGGATCAACTGGCTATATTCGAGTGATTCCCACAAATCTGACCTTTCCAGCTTGGCTCCTTGGCCTCGCTAACCGCCCCCTTCAAGGATGAACTTAGGGGGTATATATAGGCTCTTGGAATGTGTTTCTTTGTCCCAAAGTATCCAAATCCGAATGAAATTGTTCATTGCCACGACAGGGACACGGCCATGTCACACGACTGTGTGACTAGTCTTTGGGCCGTGTTCGGATTTCTTTAATGAGGCACGACTGTGTAAATCGGGGGTCAGGCCGTGTTCTAGATGATCAACAAGGCACGGCCGTGTGGGCTTAAGTCCAGGCCGTGTCGATTTCCACCTTGGCCCAATTTGCTCCGTTTTGGGCTCGTTTCTCGTTCTTTTTATCCTCGGGTGCTTTCTTGGGTATAAGACATGTAAAGAAAGGATTAAGAGCACCTTTTTATATAAATTGAGGCTTAAATCATCCAAAAGCATACTAAATGTAGGATTAAAATATATTACTATTACGATTTATCAGTTTACTTTCAGTTTCCCGCGATCTAAGTCCGTGTTCCTCGGTTCTTGATCTAAACATATTCAGAATTAACCCTTTTATTCACTAATTCATTCAATTCAATCCAAGAACACACATTTAGGGCTATTTGCAATTTCGCCCTCACATATGCACATTTTATCAATTTAGTCCATTTTCTCAAAACATCAAATTCACAAAATCAACACATACTCATACTTAGCCGAATGCATATACATCACATACAAGCCCACATTTTCCATCAAATTTGCTATTTAGTCCCTCAAGTTACCATGTTCTCAATTTAGCCCTATTTAGCTAAATTCATCAAAAATTCAAGAACAAAGTATGTTCATCTAGATCATATCTTTCATTTAACACCAAAAACCATCAAAAAGCTTGGCATATCATCAATGGAATATCACACAAACATCATCAATTCACAAAATTAATACATGGGTTTTGTAGCTCTCAAAGCAACGATTGCAAAAACGTAAAAATTATCAAAAACCGACTCAAAATCATACCTTAAATAAAGCTTTCAAATGACTGAATAGCTTGGCTAAATTTTCTTTCTTTTATTTTTCTTGTTTTTCGGTGGTATATGGATGAATTGCCACATAAGTCCTCACATTTATAAAGCCACAACACATTGGTACTTTAACAAATAGCAAGCAACTTTCACATTTAATGCAATTTAATCCTTTTGTGAAATTAAACACACAGACAAACAATTAACTTAAAAAACTTTACCACATGCTTAATCACATACCAACGGCACAGAAAATAATATTAAAAATATTATTCGAACTCGGACTAGGGTATCAACCGGACTGTTACACTTTCACATCATAAATTTTCATCATACTCTCATCAAAACATCATTGATCAATTTCATAGAAATAATATACATCTTCACAAAAATGACAAGCATTCTAAAACATAATAACATGATGTTGAATTATTACACACAAACTTACCTCGGTACCAAAATATGCCAATTTGAAAATCTAGTCCGAAAACCTTGCCTTTTCCTCGGTCAAGGTTAATTCCATGTTCTTCTTCATCTATAATAACAAATATACTCATTTAATCACCAAATTGATCAAGACATTTCAAAAGTCATACTTTGGCAAAATTACCGTTTTACCCTTAGACTTTCATAAAATTATGATTTTGCCCTTAGGCTCGTAAACCGGTTTTCATCAAATTTCCCAATTAACCAAGCCTAATTGAACATTTATTACTCTTATAGCAACTCACAATACCAATATTTCACACATTTACAACCTATTTTACAACCTTTACAAAAATGCCCTTTTATGTGTTTTCATGGAATCCCCTTTCACAAAAGTTGTTTATTTAACAACCAAGACTCATTTTCTTCCATAAAATTTAAGCAAACAACACTAATTCTCTCATGGAAAGACCCTATACTTTTGACAAATTTTGCAAATTAGTCCCCTCATTAGTTAGCTCAAGCTACAAGGGTCTCAAAAGTACAAAAATTATTAAGAAAGGCCACCAAAATCACTTAGTTGCAAGGGTGAGAAGTTGCTGAAAATTTTAGGCTTCCAAAACCCCTCCTTGGCTGATAGTTTTGGTGGAAGAAGATGAAGGTGAAAGATGATATCATCTTTCTCCTTATTATATTTTATTTCATCAATTTAAGCCATCTAATTCCAACTACTTTGACCAATTTCTTATTTTCTTGTCCCCTATGGCTAGCCAAACCTTTCCTAAGGGTCTAATTTCACATCAAAGACCTCCAATTTAAGGTTCTATAGCTATTTGACATAGCTTGTAGATTAAAACTTTTGCACTTTATGCGATTTAGTCCTTTTTCGCAATTAAGCATGCAATCGCTAAAATTAATGCACCAAAATTTTCATGCACTCATATAATCATGCTATAAAACATAAAATAATATTAAATATAATTTCTCCAACCTCAGATTAGTGGTTCCGAAACCACTTTCTGACTAGCTCCAAAATCAGACTGTTACAATTCTTCCCCCTTAGGGATTTTTGTCCTCGAAAATCTTACCAGTAAAAAGGTTGGGATATTGGTTTCTCATAGCCTCCTCAGGCTCCCATGTAGTCTCTTTTAACCCATGTCTTTGCCATAGTACTTTCACAAGGGCTATACTTTTATTTCTTAATTGTTTAACTTCTCGTGCCAAAATCTTAACCAGCTCTTCACCATAAGTCATGTCCGGTTGAATTTCTACCTCTGTTGGTACAATCACATTCCAAGGGTCTGATCGGTAGCGGTTCAACATTGACACGTGGAATACATCATGAATCTTTTCTAACTCAGATGGCAAAGCCAAATAATAAGCTACTGGCCCTATCGTCTCGGTATTCTCATACGGTCCGATAAAGCGCGGGCTCAATTTGCCTTTCCGACAAAATCTGAAAACATTCTTCCATGGTGACACTTTTAAAAATACCTTATCACCAGCTTGAAACTCAATATCTTTCCGTTTCAAATTTGCATAGGACTTTTGTCTATCAGAAATAGCTTCTAAACAATCACGTATCACTTTTACTTTCTCTTCGGTTTCCATGACCAAATCGACCTCGTGAATCTAATTTTATCTGAGTTCGGTCCAATACAATGGCGTTCGGCACTTACGCCCATACAGTGCCTCATAAGGCGCCATTTTCAAACTCGTCTGGAAATTGTTATTCTAGGCAAATTCCACTAATGGTAAGTACTTTTCCCAATTACCTTGGAATTCCAAAACACAGCATCGAAGCATGTCTCCAAGTATCTGTATTACTCTTTTCGACTGCCCGTCGATTTGCGGATGGAAAGCTGTACTAAAACTTAACTTTGTGCCCAAGGTCTCTTGCAACTTTTTCCAAAATCGTGATGTAAATATCAGATCTCTATTCGAAATAATTGCCAACGGTACTCCGTGTAATCTCACAATTTCTGACACATGCAAATCTGCCAACTTATCAAGCGAATAGTCAATGCGTATCGGTATAAAGTGAGTCGACTTTGTGAGTCTATCAATCACAACCCATACAACATCTTTCTTTTTTGGTGTCAAGGGCAAACCCGTCACAAAATCCATAGCAATATAGTCCCATTTCCACTCGGGAACCATAATAGGCTGAAGTAGACCCGAAGGTACTTGGTGTTCAGGTTTCACATGCTGACAAATCAAGCTTTTTGATACAAACTCAGAAATATCTTTCTTCATACTCAGCCACCAATACCATTTCTTCAAGTCATTATACATTTTAGTGCTACCTGGATGTATAGATAAACAGTCGCTATATGCTTCATGCAAAATTTTTCGAATAAGTTCATCATCTCTCGATACACAGACTTTGTCTCGGAACGTTAAACATTCTTCAAAATTAGTCCGGAAGTCTGACTCAACACCCTACTCACACGGAATTCTCTTGGCCTACAAATCGTTGTAGTCTTTTTGAGCTTCACAAATCTCTTGGAGAAACATCAATCTAGCTCTCAACTAGGGTAGAATAGAACCATCATCTGACAAAACCATCCGTGTATTCATGGCTCTCAATGCAAACAAGGATTCCCTACTCAAGGCATCGGCAACCACGTTCGCCTTTCTTGAATAGCTCGTAATCCTTTATCAACTCTATCTATATTCTCTGCCATAGATTCAATTCCTTTTGAGTCATCAAGTACTTTAGGCTCTTATGATCAGTGAATATCTGACATTTCTCACCGTACAAATGGTGTCTCCATATCTTCAATGCAAATACAATAGTAGCTAGCTCCAAGTCATGTGTTGGGTAATTCATCTCGTGCGGCTTTAGCTGTCTAGAGACATAAGCTATCACCTGGCCCTCTTGCATGAGTACACAACCTAATCCATTCAGGGATGCATCACTAAAAACCACAAATTCTTCTCCCGGCTCAGATTGCACTAAAACAGGAGCCTCAGTCAACAACGCCTTTAGTTTCTCAAAACTCTGTTGACACTTTTCTGTCCATTCAAACTGCACATCTTTTTGTAATAGCCTTGTCATCGGAGTAGCTATCATAGAAAATCCCTTGACAAACCATCTATAATAGCCAGCTAGGCCTAGAAAACTTCTAACTTCGAATACGTTCCTTGGCAATTTCCAATCAATAATTGCTGAAATCTTACTCGGGTCAACTCGAATTCCATCTCCCGAGACAATGTGCCCCAAAAATCCGACTTCCTTAAGCCAAAATTCACTCTTACTAAACTTGGCATATAACTGATTATCTCGTAAAATTTGTAAAACCATCCTCAAGTGCTCAACATGCCCATTCTCATCACGAGAGTAAATCAGTATGTCATCAATAAAAACAACAAATTTATCCAAGTACGGACGAAAGATACGGTTCATCAAATCCATAAATACAGCAGGGATGTTGGTCAAACCAAAAGGCATCACTAAAAATTCATAGTTACCATACCTTTTCCGAAATACGATTTTCGGCACATCTGAGTCTTTGACTCTTAACTGATAATATCCAGACCTCAAGTCTATCTTGGAAAACACAGTGGCTCCCTTCAATTGGTCAAACAAATCATCGATCATTGCCAACGGGTACTTATTCTTTATGGTTACCTTATTAAGCTGTCAATAATCTATACATAATCTCATAGGATCATCCTTCTTCTTCACAAATAATACGGGAGCACCCCACGGAGAATAACTTGGTCTTGCGAAGCCTTTATTCGTTAACTCTTGTAACTGTGCCTTCAATTCTTTCAACTCGGTTGGAGCCATCCTATATGGAGCAATTGAAATTGGGGCAGTAGCAGGGGCTAATTCAATGCCAAATTCAATCTCTCTAACTGGAGGCAACCCTGGCAATTCTTCTAGAAATATATCTGGATACTCACATAATATGGGCACTGATTCAATTCTTATCCCAGTCTCTTTAGCATTCATCACAAAGGCAAGATAAGCTTCATATCCCTTTCTTACATATTTTTGAGCAGACATAAAAGAAATCACTACATGCAGTTTGTTCTGTTCATCTAGTTCGACACGAATAGTATCCCCATTTTCACATTTCAATTCAATATATTTCTTTCCATAATTTACTATCATATCATGAGTAGTTAACCAATCCATACCAAAAATTACGTTGAATTCATCAAACGGAAATAACATGAGATTAGCCAGAAAGTAATGACCTCTAATCCCCAAAGAACTTTATCAACTAACACACATTTGCCTAGGGGATTTGACACTCTTATCACAAATTCTGTAGACTCTACAGGAATGTTCATACTAGATACTAATTTCATGCAAACATATGAGTGGGTAGATCCTGGATCAATTAAAGCAATAACATGAGTATCATAGAGAGAAAATGTACCCGTAATCACATCAAGGGAGGACGCCTCTTCGCAAGCGCGAATGGCATAAGTTCTCGCAGGTGCTCTACCCTCAGATCTTGTAGTCTGCTCTCTAGGTGTATTCTTACTACTCGTTCCATTTCCTGGACTTCTCTGTGGCCTTCCTCTAGCAGTACTTCCAGGTCTTGCACTCTAAGATTTCTCTTTTTCAATTGTCTCGGGGCAATCTCTAATAAAATGATCTAGGGATCCACACTTAAAACAAGCTCTCTCATTTGCTCGGCACTCTCCGGGGTGATGTATGCGACATTGTGGACATTTCGGTCTACTTGGTCGAGCATTACCAACACTAGCAATCGAAGTGGTCTGAGCTTTAGACCCCGAGTACTGTTTACCCTTACTTCTGTTTGTAAACCCAACTGAAGTGACTGATCGAGTAGTAAACTCTCTTGATTTCTTGGACGAGGATTGAAATGACTTACCCAGTTGTCTCTTCCTTGAGTCACGAGACTCGATTTCAGCCTTTCTTTTCTCTTTGGCCAACTCCTCGGCCTTGCAAGCTCTATCTACTAACACAACAAATTCCTTTAATTCTAGGACACTAACAAACAAGTGGATATCCTCATTTAACCTATCCTTAAATCATTTTCACATAATGGCTTCAGTGGATACGCACTCCCAGGCGTATTTACTAAGCCTTACAAACTCACGTTCATATTTCATTAATGTTATTCTGCCTTGTTTTAGTTCAAGGAACTCCTTTCTTTTCTAGTCGATAAATCTTTGGCTAATATACTTCTTCTGAAACTCTTCTTGGAAAAATTTCCAATTAACTTTCTCCCTTGGTACAACTGACACAAGGGTGTTCCACCATTGGTAGGTCGAATCTCTTAAGAGAGACACGACACATTTCATGCACTATTCGGGTGTGCAAGACAATTCATCAAATACCCTGATGGTATATTCAAGCCAGAATTCTGCTCTTTTCGGATCAGCATTTTTATTAGCTCGAAATTCCTCAGCTCATTGTTTCCGAATTCTATCAACAGGGGGCTTTTCCCTTCTTACTACTTATACAACTTGGAGAGCTAAAGGGGTAGGCTGAGGAATAGGTTAGGGTTGAGGGGTTTGCGTGTTCGGGTTCGTTCGAACGAACTCCGTATGCCAGGCATTCATCATGTGGAGAATGGCTTCCCTAGCCTCTTCTCCTCCCCTTTGACTCACAGTCGCTGGCCTATTCTCATTTTTAGCTGGCACCGTCCCTTGGGCAGGGGCCAGCACGCTACTCTCTACATCATCCGCCATTGCTCTGTCGGGATCCATTTACTATATGAAAACATATTTTAAATCGTCAGGAGTCGTCACACTATCATTATGTAAATACTCATACGTATGCCATGTATAGCTAGACTCGTGTATACGCTACGTTAGTCCAAGATTCGATTAAACCGTAGCTCTGATACCACTAAATGCCGGAATAGGGTACGAGGCATTACCTAACTTAAACACATATTCACATACATTTCCAAATCATAAAAGTTCGTTCAAAATTTAAAACTTTTCAATCTTCAATTCAAAATCCTTAATATGGGCTTACAAGGCCCAAAACACACTTTATAAATGGTTTAGGACCAAACCGAGTTCTTTAGAAAACCTTGGAAAATATCATTGAAAACAGGGGCACACGCCCGTGTGGAAGTGTGACACGCCCGTATCCTATGACCGTGTCTTCCACACGGTTGAGGCACATGGCCGTGTCTCAGCCCGTGTGGTTAATATTGGGCATTCTGTTTTGCCAACCTAAAATGCAGGGGGACACACGGCCAAACCACTCGCCCATAGGGAAGACCGCGTATCATACACAGCCTAGACACACGCCCGTGTGCCTACCCGTGTGGACAATTATAAGGCTATTTTCTAAGCCAATTGCCACCCTAAAAAGCAACCAAATTTATACTACTTCAATTCAACACACATCATGTTTATACTTTACTCATTACTCATTCAATTTCACAAGCTTGCACTTCATGAATTTCATCATCATTGAATAGATATAACTTAACTAATATTGGCCAATTCCAATGGCCATTTACAAAATGAATTGAGTAACATTAATAGCCAACTTCTTGGCTAATCAATATGACATACAACAAAATAACCAAGTTCCTATACATGACATACCCAAAATAATCAAACTTTACTATACCAAAAGAATAGCTTCATAGTGTGAACCCAGCTCCAACGTCCTACGATCCCCGAGCTATCTTGGTGATACTACATGGAAAGGAAAAAGAGAGGGAGTAAGCATAAAGCTTAGTAAGTTTGCATGTAATAGATAACAACATAAAATCTTATGAAACATTCATACTACACTTTAAGTAATAACACAAATTCTCAAGCATATTGACATAGCTTACTCATGCTTACTCTTACCAATCACATATCACATATCACATATCGGACTAAATTCTCGTGAGTATCTCATATGTACCTGTATCACTTCATCACATAACTTTAGCACTTTTACCATCTTGAACATAAACATAGCTCTTTACCATCTTTAATGTAAGCTTAGCTCTTTACCCATTGAACTGCTTGGAATATCGAGGATACCCGGAATTTGTCATGCACGTAGTAAGACGCCAATGCCATATCCCATATATGGTCTTACATGGGATCACATGTCGATGTCGATGCCATTTCTCATATATTGTAACACCCCAAACCCGGTCTATGCGCTAAGACCAGATTTGGTAAGTCACACAAAACGAACATACATCTAGTCATCTAATGATTTAAAGAAAACAGATCCTCAAAACTATTTTGGAATTGAAGTTTATTAAAAACCGAGATTAATTTAATAGTCTATGATTTAAGACATAAGAGTTTCTAAATTAAAACTTAGAAATTAATTGGTTAAAATTTTATGAGAAGTTTAAAAGAGTTCAAAAGAAATTTGAAAACAAATTTCTTAAAAGAATTTTACAGAAAAATTTACGAGAATAAAATATTTAAGAAAAACCCCTTTTTGCACGAGAATTTAAGAAAAACATTTATAAAAATAGAATAGTCCCATTAAAGTATTTAAACATAATTAAAATCCATCCACAAGTAAAAATCCATAAAAATAATACCAGAGGCCTTATTACATCATAACTGAAATAATAATTAAATAAAAAATACTTAAGAGTAGTTCAAAGTTCAAAAAAACCCATCATTTGAAGTATGGCCTCCACAAAGTCATCCCCGGCCCAAGCCTCCATTAATGATCGTTACCTGAGAAGGGTAAAGGAAACGAGGTGAGTTACGTAGAACCCAGTGTGTAACCCACTTACCAAGTCCACTGGGCCAAAACCATTTAAGCATTTATTTGGGCTTGAGCCCATTTACAAATGTAACAATATAACAAGTATAAAAATGCATGTGATATGCAATTCCCAACCAAGCTTAAATTTCCATCCAATACACACCACCCGTACCAACCAGCACACCTGTGGGGAGCTTTAGTCACCCACCCTGCCAACACACCAACTGGGCATTAAGCCATATATTAAACTGGGCATGAAGCCATTAAATTGGGCACAAAGCCATTAACTGGGCACGAAGCCATTAACTGGGCACGAAGCCATTAACTGGGCACGAAGCCATCTTCTCTTCGTCAAATATCCCAACCCATGCAATCATGTAAACAACATGCACAATAATTCATACATATAATAATTCCAACATAAGGCCCATAAAAGAATTATTACAAACTGGGCCATATTACAACTTGGCCCATTTCACAATTCGGCCCATTTCATCTCATATCACACTTGGCCAATTTTATGAAATAACTCATATGGCCCATTTATCAAATATCACATATGGCCCATTTATCAAAATCACATATGGCCCATTTATTCACTTTTATCGATTTAGCCCATTAAGGGAAATTTCGCAATTTTCACAATCTTAATACCGATTTCATAGTTTTTACCAATAAAGTGGTAAATATGCCATTTTACCCAATTTTACTAACTTTGCGATTTTTAGTCTAATGCTTACTTACGGTATAGTCATCTAACCCATGAGGTAAGAGTGAGAATACACACCTGATTACGGTGACGACTATACTTTCCCGATTGTCGATACCTAAATACGTATCACGCTTGATTAGAACACTAATACTTCATATAATTCTATGCTAAAGATAAGCGATCTAGATCTTTGCCCTCGGAATCTCGAACAACTATTATTTGGCGGTTCTCCCAGGTTGACGGTTCACAACCCGATGGAAAATCCCGAACAGCTAATGGCTCCAAACTACGAACAACTTCGAATATTTGATTCTCCCCGGATGAGGGTCCAAAACCCGATGGAAAATCTCGAATTGCGGAAACAACCCTTCGCTTGAAACTAGAGGGAATAGCGAATCCGCCCCTCTTTCGAACACTATTCACCACCCTTTTCGACCCTATCTTGTTTGCCTCCATTGACAAAAGAATATTAGTCCTACTAATATTTCAGAAATTAAGTCTATAGGTTTTAAGGGCGAAATTGGCTTACATGAAATCTTACGTTCACGGGATGAAAATCGAGCGATAACGTCCCTTAACCCTTTGAACCGAGTCCTAGCGATTCACGATGATTACGAATACTCCGAGTTTCAACCTTCTCTATATCACGATTGATTTAAAACGAAGGTTGAAAGAATGATTAACAAGAAAATATATGTGAAGAGGAGGGTTCGACTAAGAAGAAAAATTTGATGAAGATGATGCTAGCAACATTCGGCCATGGAGGAAAAGAGAAGGGAGAAAATGTGTTTGAGAGAATGAGCAAGAATGGAGAAAGAAAGAAATAGAGGATGAGAGGTTTTATGTTTCGGTTTTCAAAGGTGAAAAAGGAACAAAGAGAGGGATTTGGGACAAGAGAGCATTCGGTAATGGAGAAGAAAAGAAAAAGAGAAAAATGGCCTTTGTGTTTTGGTGTTTTCGGCACTAGTGGAAAAAGAACTTGAGAGGTTAAGCAAAATTCAGACCAAATGGTCAAAAAGTATGACAAAAAAAAAAAAAAAAAAGAAAAACAAAGATGTTCACCAAAGCCTAAAGTGCATTCGGCTATGAGAGAAAAAGATGAAAAGAAAAGTGTTTTGGGATAAACAAAAATGACCAAAATGAGAGTAACCACTAGCTACACATCCTTACCAATGCCACCAACAAAAATTCGGCCACCCCCTAGCCCCCCAAAACTGTCCAAGTTCATGGACAAAGTTTGGCCATTCCAAACTTTCCAAAACACACCCCTTAAAACATGCCTTGTGTTCCCCCTACATACCATAAGTTCATGATTCCTTTCCCTATGATCAAACCTACCTTAACCCATTAGCCACCTTGCCATAAAAAAATAGTCCAACCATACCAAAAATAAAGCTTGGTCGACACATGCTAGGAGAGTGCAAAAATTAAAGTCACAAAATCCATACCATGGGATTCGAACCTCTTCCCTCAAGCAACACTTATAACGCCAACTCCTCTTCACTACTAGCTCATCTTATGCTAACTTTTGTCACTTAATTTCCTTAAACATCAAGGTTACATGTTCCACTTCAATAAAGTACTCATTACTAAAATTTATTCTAATTCCAAATAAATCCCGAGCCTTCTCAAGACTATATTAAACACACAAATTGAACCATTCACAAGCTAAGCACCAAAATTATGCAACATATCGATTCGAAATTTTTAGGATGTTACAATTCTACCCCCTTAAAGAAAATTTCGTCCTCGAAATTTACCTGGTTAAAAGAGGTAAGGATATTGTTTCCGAATTGCATCCTCAAGCTCCCACGTAACTTCCTCCGCTCCGTGATTACGCCATAGAACCTTAACCAACGGTACCATCTTCTTTCTTAGCACCTTAACATCTCGATCTAAAATTTTCACCGGTTCCTCCTCGAAAGACAAGTCCGGCCTTATCTCCACTTCTTCTACCGGTACTATGTGAGACAGATCCGATCGATAACGCCTTAACATAGAGACATGGAAGACACTATGACTCTGACTCAACTCCGGAGGTAATTCAAGCTGATAGGCCACTGGTCCTACACGCTTCAACACACGGTACGGTCCAATGAACCTAGGGATCAACTTGCCCTTCCTTCCAAATCTGAAAATCTTCTTCCAAGGTGAGACTTTCAGAATGACCTGATCTCTCACCGCGAACTCAATATCCTTACGCTTCAGATCCGTATATGACTTTTGTCTATCCGAAGCTTCCTTTAACCATGCTCGAATCACCTTTATATTTTCTTCCGTCTCAGATATCAGTTCAGGACCCAATAACTATCGTTCACCCAATTCAGTCCAACAAGTAGGAGTACGACACCTACGACCATACAATGCCTCGTAGGGTGCCATCTGAATGCTGGACTGATAGCTATTGTTATACGCAAACTCTGCCAACGGTAGAAAATCCTCCCAACTACCTCTGAAGTCAATCACACAACCCCTTAACATGTCTTCCAAAATCTGGATTACTCTTTCCGACTGTCCATCTGACTGAGGGTGAAAAGCCGTGCTGAAGTTTAACTTTGTTCCCAAAGCCTCATGCAAAGCTTTCCAAAATCGTGATGTAAACCTAGGGTCCCTGCCCGAAATAATAGACACTGGTACCCCATGCAACCTCACGATCTCTGCTATGTACAACTTAGCCAACTTCTGTAGTGAAAAATCCGTACGAACTGGTAGAAAATGAGCAGTCTTCGTCAACCGATCCACTATTACCCAGACGAAATCTTTCTTAGTAGGTGATAAGAGTAACCCACTAACAAAATCCATCGTTATCCGTTCCCACTTCCATAATGGAATCTTCACCGGTTGTAGCAATCGCGACGGCAATTGATGTTCCGCCTTCACTTGCTGACATGTCAATCACCTACTCACAAAATCCGTAACCTCTCGCTTCAACCTTGGCTATCAATATTGCTCCCGTAGATCTCGATACATTTTATTTCCTCCGGGGTGCATGGCATAAGGGCTACTATGCACCTCTCGCAGAATCATTTGTCTCAAATCCGACTCCATGGGCATACAAACTCTTCCACGAAAACACAACACTCCATCCTTGTTCATTCCAAAATCCCCTATTACACCACTTTCAACTTGTTGAACTAAGGGTCCCAACTTTTCATCTGATAATTGCTTCTCCTTAATTTGACCCAACCACACAGGCTTCACCTGAAGTTCGGCTAGAAGACTACCATCTTCATACAAACTGAGATGAGCAAACATTGCTCTTAACTCCGATACTACCTTACGACTCAACGCGTCTGCCACCACGTTAGCCTTTCCAGGATGATACTCGATTGAGAAGTCATAATCTTTTAACAGCTCCACCACCTCCGTTGTCTCAAGTTCAACTCCTTCTGAGTAAGGAGGTACTTAAGACTCTTATGGTCTGTATAAATGATAGACTTCTCACCGTAGAGATAGTGCCTCCAAATCTTTAAAGCAAACACCACCGTAGCCAACTCTAAGTCATGAGTAGGATAGTTGACTTCGTGTGGCCTCAACTGACGAGAAGCATAAGCCACCACTTTTCCTCATTGCATTAACACACATCCTAAACTCGTGTGTGAAGCATCACAATAAACGATAAACCTTTTTCCAGCCTCAGGTTGAATCAGTACTGGCGCTTCCGTCAAAATCTTCTTTAGTTTTTCAAAACTCCCTTGTTGTTTATCGGTCCACACATATGGTACTCCCTTTCGCAACAGCTTAGTTAGAGGTGCAGCAATCAATGAAAACCCCTCAACAAAGCGTCTATAATAGCCAACCAAACCTAAGAAACTACGAATCTCAGCCACTGACTTTGGTGGTTTCCAATCCAACACATCCTCTACCTTCCGAGGATCAACTCTGATTCCTTCGGCCGACACAACATGTCCCAAGAAAGTCACTTCCTTTAGCCAAAATTCACACTTACTGAATTTGGCATAAAGTTGCTTTTCTTGCAGTATTTGCAATACTATGCGCAAATGTGAGTCATGCTCTTCCTCACTCCTCGAATATACCAAGATATCATCTATGAACACCACCACAAAAAGGTCTAGATAGGGTTGAAAGACTCGGTTCATCATGTCCATAAATGCAGCTGGTGCATTGGTCAAACCAAAAGGCATTACCGAAAACTCAAAATGTCCATAACGAGTTTGAAATGCCGTCCTATGAATATCTGCCTCCTTAACCTTGAGTTGGTGATAACCCGATCTCAAATCAATCTTGGAGAAAACTGAAGCTCCTCTCAATTGATCAAACAGGTCGTCGATTCTCGGCAATGGATACCTATTCTTGATCGTCAATTTATTCAACTGCATATAATCAATGCACATACGCATCAACCCATCCTTCTTCTTGACAAACAAAACCGGTGCTCCTCACGGAGACACGCTCGGTCGGATAAATCCTCAATCCAACAATTCTTGAATTTGAGCTTTAAGCTCTGCTAACTCCTTCGGCGCCATTCTGTAAGGAGCAATGGACACCGGAGCCGTTCCGGGCAAAAGCTCAATGACAAATTCTACTTCCCGATCTGGAGGTAGACTAGGAAGTTCGTCGAGAGAGACATCTAGAAATTCTTTCACCGTCCTCACACCTTCCACTGATAATTCCTTGGCATCCAAAGCACTAATGAAGGCTAGGAACGCTCCATACCCTTTTCGCACCAACTTTTCCACCTTTAAAGTAGATACCACATTTGCCAAAAAAGTTCCTTCGCTCACCTATCATTACTACCTCCTTATCATCCAAAGTCCGTATTGACATCCGCTTTTCAGCACAATCCAATTGCGCTCGGTGCTTTACCAACCAATCCATGCCCAAAATAAGATCGAATTTACCGAAAGGCAGTTCCATCAAATCCGCCAAAAATATTTCTCTTTGAATTTCTAAAGGCACGTCTCTATATAATTTATTCACGATTACAGACTGTCCTAAAGGACTAATTACTGTCATCTCTCTATCGATAATCTCAGATCTAATATTCAGGTTTCCAGATATGGCACTAGCAACATACGAGTGGGTAGACCCGATATTTATCAAAGCAGTAACAGGTACATCAAAGATGAAGAACGTACCAGTTATCACATCAGGTGCATCGCAATCCTCCCGACGCCTGACCGCATAGACCAACCCCGGCTGTCTTGCCTCCGCGTTACCTCTAAAGCCATTACCTCGACTCGGTGCACCTTGACCATGTCTAGCACCATTACCACCACGACCTGATCCACGGCCTCTTAGTGCCTGCTGAGTGCCTCTAGCTGGTTGTGTATCAGGGTTACGAGATTCTTGAGTCGGAGCAGTCCGTAGAGGGTAATTCCTAAACTGGTGGTCCTTAGAACCACATTTTAAACAACCACCGGTTCTCTTCCAGCATTCCCCGGGGTGTCGTCTCCCACAGTCAGCACATTCTTGAATCTAATTGGTAGCCACAGGTGCTCTAGCTTAAGCTGGCTCATCATTCCAAGGCCTCTTTTGGAACCTTTTAGCGGAACCTGAGTACTTAAAGTCCCTCTTGCCTCTGCCTCTTTCTCAATTCTGACGTTCCGATTTCTTAGCCTCTTCAGCGATCTTGGCTTTCTCCACTAGCGTGGCAAAAGTCCTTACTTGTTGTGGGGCTATCAATACTCGCAACTCATCATTCAGCCCATCCTCAAAACGTACGCAGCGCTCATGATCAGTTGGCACTATCGTCTGAGCATAACGAATTAAGTGTAGAAATTCTGCCTCGTAAGCTGCCACCGTCTTATTTCCTTGAACCAGATTCAGGAATTCCTTCCTTCGGGCATCCACAAAACTTGTCCCGACATACTTCCCTTGGAAAGCAGCTTTGAAGAAATCCCAAGTAACAAGTTCAGCCTCAATGCCTTCTCGAATAGTAAGCCACCATTGATACGCCTCATCGCTTAACAAGGACACCGCTCCTCTCAGTTTCTGCTCGACGGTGCACTCCAAATCATCCATGATTCGCTCCACTGCCTCGAGCCAATACTCCGCTACATTTGGAGCTACACCTGAGACACCCCGAAAAACCTCGGCACCACTTGATTTAAGTCGTCCTGATATTGATCCACGAGCTGCTAGCCCAGTTCTAGCCCCAGCAACCCTTTCTAGGACTCGCAACATTGCTTGGGTCAAAGCAATGTCCTCTCTCATATGGTCATGGGATCCATTTTCCGACACAGGTGATGCCGGTGCATCCATTTCTGGCATATGTCTCGATGCCTCATACACGGCTCTAGCACCTCGACCTCTATCACGGTCACATCTACCACGTCCACGTCCTCTAGCGCTCATATTGACTAATTCGGTTTAATCTGATTACAAGTTTTATGAATCAGAATACAATTTCAGTGTTTATTAACGATATTTTATGAGATATAAGAGATAGAGTTGTTTTTGCAATTACATCCTATAGTCTCAATCTCTATAGTTTCAACACCTAAATCTAGAAGTTCTAGAGTGTTCCTATGATCATATCACAATAATAAACATTCAATATACGAATACTTACTTGACTTGGTGCCAGATGCTCGTGGTGCCACACTACCTTTAAAACATAAATTCTATAAATTTGAAATAGCTTTAAACAAAAATTGTTGTTGAACCCAAACCACAGCCGAGTTTTGAAACTATCTCTGATACCATAAAATGTAACACCCAAACCGGTTTATGCGTTAAGACCAAATTTGGTATGTCACACAAACGAACATACATCTAGTCATCTAATGATTTAAAGAAACAGATCCTCAAAACTATTTCGGAATTGAAGTTTATTAAAAACCGAGGTTAATTTAATAATCTATGATTTAAGACATAAGAGTTTATAAATTAAAACTTAGAAATTAATTGGTTAAAATTTTACGAGAAGTTTAAAAGAGTTCAAAAGAAATTTGAAAACAAATTTCTTAAAAGAATTTTACAGAAAAATTTACGAGAATAAAATATTTAAGAAAAACCCCTTTTTGCACGAGAATTTAAGAACAATATTTATAAAAATAGAATAGTCTCATTAAAGTATTTAAACATAATTAAAATCCATCACAAGTAAAAACCATAAAAATAATACCAGAGGCCTTATTACATCATAACTGAAATAGTAATTAAATAAAAAATACTTAAGAGTAGTTCAAAGTTCAAAAAAACTCATCATTCGAAGTATGGCCTCCACAAAGTCATCCCCAGCCCAAGCCTCCATTAATGATCGTTACCTGAGAAGGGTAAAGGAAACGGGGTGAGGTACTTAGAACTCAGTGTGTAACCCACTTACCAAGTCCACTGGGCCAAAACCATTTAAGCATTTATTTGGGCTTGAGCCCATTTACAAATGTAACAATATAAAAAGTATAAAAATGCATGTGATATGCAATTCCCAACCAAGCCTAAATTTCCATCCGCTACACACCACCCGTACCAACCAGCACACCTGTGGGGAGCTTTAGTCACCCACCCCGCCAACACACCAACTGGGCATTAAGCCATATATTAAACTGGGCATGAAGCCATTAAGTTGGGCACAAAGCCATTAACTGGGCACGAAGCTATCTTCTCTTCGTCAAATATCCCAACCCATGCAATCATGTAAACAACATGCACAATAATTCATACATATAATAATTCCAACATAAGGCCTATAAAAGAATTATTACAAACTGGACCATATTACAACTTGGCCCATTTCACAATTTGGCCCATTTCATCTCATATCACACTTGGCCAATTTTATCAAATAACTCATATGGCCCATTTATCAAATATCACATATGGCCCATTTATCAAAATCACATATGGCCCATTTATTCACTATTATCAATTTAACCCATTAAGGGAAATTTCGTAATTTTCACAATCTTAATACCGATTTAATAGTTTTTACCAATAAAGTGGTAAATATGCCATCTTACCCGATTTTACTAACTTTGCGATTTTTAGTCTAATGCTTACTTACGGTATAGTCATCTAACCCATGAGGTAAGTGAGATTACACACGTGATTACGATGAGGACTATACTTTCCCAATTGTCGATACCTAAATACGTATCACGATTGATTAGAACATTAATACTTAATATAATTCTATGTTAAAGATAAGCGATCTAGATCTTTGCCCTCGGAATCTTGAACAACTACTATTTGGCGGTTCTCCCTGGTTGACGGTTCACAACCCGATGGAAAATCCCGAACAGCTAATGGCTCCGAACTACGAACAACTTCGAATATTTGATTCTCCCCGGATGAGGGTCCACAACCCGGTGGAAAATCTCGAATTGCCGAAACAACCCTTCGCTTGAAACTAGAGGGAATAGCGAATCCACCCCTCTTCCGAACACTATTCACCATCCTTTTTGACCCTATCTTGTTTCCTCCATTGACAAAAGAATATAGTCCTACTAATATTTCGGAAATTAAGTCTATAGGTTTTAAGGGCAAAATCAGCTTACCACGAAATCTTACGTTCACAGGATGAAAATCGAGCGATAACGTCCCTTAACACTTTGAACCGAGTCCTAGCATTCACGATGATTACGAATCTCCGAGTTTCGACCTTCTCTATATCACGATTGATTTAAAACGAAGGTTGAAAGTATGATTAACAAGAAAATATATGTGAAGAGGAGGGTTCGACTAAGAAGAAAAAATTTGATGAAGATGATGCTAGCAACATTCGGCCATAGAGGAAAAGAGAAGGGAGAAAATGTGTTTGAAAGAATGAGCAAGAATGGAGAAAGAAAGAAATAGAGGATGAGAGGTTTTATGTTTCAGTTTTCAAAGGTGAAAAAGGAACAAAGAGAGGGATTTGGGACAAGAGAGCATTCGGCAATAGAGAAGAAAAGAAAAAGAGAAAAATGGCCTTTGTGTTTTGGTGTTTTCGGCACTAGTGGAAAAGAACTTGAGAGGTTAAGCAAAATTCAGACCAAATGATCAAAAAGTATGACCAAAAAAAAGAAAAACAAAGATGTTCACCAAAGCCTAAAGTGCATTCGGCTATGAGAGAAAAAGATGAAAAGAAGTGTTTTTGGGAGAAACAAAAATGACAAAAATGAGAGTAACCACTAGCTACACATCCTTACCAATGCCACCAACAATTCGGCCACCCCCTAGCCCCCAAAACCGTCCAAGTTCATGGACAAAGTTTGGCCATTCCAAACTTTCCAAAACACACCCCTTAAGACATGCCTTGTGTTTCCCCCTATACCATAAGCTCATGATTCCTTTCCCTATGTTCAAATCTTACCTTAACTCATTAGCCACCTTGCCATAAAAAAAAGTCCAACCTTACCAAAAATAAAGCATGGCCGACACATGCTAGGAGGAGAGTGCAAAAATTAAAGTCACAAAATGCATACCATGGGATTCGAACCTCTTCCCTCAAGCAACACTTATGACGCCAACTCCTCTCACTACTAGCTCATCTTATGCTAACTTTTGTCACTTAATTTCCTTAAACATCAAGGTTACTTGTTCCACTTCAATAAAGTACTCATTACTAAAATTTATTCTAATTCTGAAAATCCCGAGCCTTCTCAAGACTATATTAAAACAAATTGAATCATTCACAAGCTAAGCACCAAATTATGCAACATATCGATTTTAAATTTTTAGGATGTTTACATATATGGTCTTATACGGAA
>SMMG02000339.1:69260-103649 GCA_005393395.2 Gossypium australe
TTGACTCAGAAGGATTTGAACTTGAGGCAGCGCAGATGGGTTGAGTTGCTAAAGGACTACGACTGTTCGATTGAGTACCATCCGGGCAAGGCTAACGTGGTGGCAGACGAGTTGAGCCGTAAGGTAGTTTCAGACTTAAGAGTGATGTTTGCCCATTTGTGTTTGTATGACGACGGGAGTATTCTGGCAGATTGCAGGTTAAGCCTACTTGGGTTGAGCAGATTAGAGAGAAACAGTTAGAGGATGAGGTTCTGAGTGCGCAGAGGTTACAAGTGCTGATGGCGGTTTGGAAGGTTACAGTTTGGTCTGGTGATGAGGTGCTGTGTTTTCAAGGTAAAGCTTGTATGCCCAAGGATGTTGAGCTGAGGCAAAAGATTCTTCGGGACGCACATAGCAGTCCATATGCTATGCATCCAGGAGGTAGTAAGATGTATAGGGATCTTAGAGAGCAGTTTTGGTGGCCTGGCCTGAAAAGAGAGGTGACTGAGTTTGTGGGTAAGTGTCTGACTTGCCAGCAGGTCAAGGCTGAGCATCAGTTGCCGTCAGGGTTGCTTCAGCCAGTGAAGATTCCTCAGTGGAAGTGGGAAAGGATAACCATGGATTTCGTCAGTGGGTTACCGCTTACGCCAAACAAGAAGGATTCAGTTTGGGTAGTTGTGGACGACTGACTAAATCAGCTCATTTTATTCCGGTGAGGGTTGACTACTCACTCCAGAAGTTAGCGAAGCTGTATGTTTCAGAGATAGTGAGGTTACACGGTGTTTACCAGCGATTATCTCGGATAGGGATCCAGATTTACGTCAAGGTTCTGGAAAGCGTTGCATCAGGCTTTGGGTACTCGTTTGGATTTCAGCACAGCTTTTCACCCGCAGTCTGACGGACAATCAGAAAGGGTCATTCAGATCTTAGAGGATATGCTGAGAGGTTGTGTCCTGGATTTCAGAGGTAGTTGGGAGGAGTTTCTACCATTAGCTGAGTTTGCTTACAACAACAGTTACCAAGGCAAGCATCAAGATGGCACCATATGAGGCGTTGTATGGTAGGAAGTGTCGCTCACGTACGTGTTGGACGGAGTTGGGTGAACGTCAGTTGTTGGGACCCGAGTTGGTTGCTGAGACCGAAGACAAGGTTAGGTTGATTCAAGCTAGATTAAAGGAAGCTTCGGACCGGCAGAAGTCTTATGCCGATCTTAAGCGGAGGGATATAGAGTTTGCTTTAGGGGATAAGGTCTTCTTGAAGGTCTCGCCGTGGAAGAAAAGTGTTGAGGTTCGGAAGGAAAGGTAAGCTAAGTCTGAGGTTTATTGGGCCGTATAAGGTACTGAAACGAGTGGGACCAGTAGCGTATCAGCTTGAGTTGCCAGTAGAGCTAAGTCAGATTTCATGATGTATTTCACGTTTCGATGCTTCGGCGTTATCGTTCAGATCCGTCGCATTTAGTAGCAGTAGAAGAGATTGAGGTGAATCCAGATTTGACCATGGAGGAAGAACCTGTGCAGATTCTGGATCGGGATGTGAAGGTTCTGCGTAAGAAGTCTGTGCCTTTGGTAAAGGTCCTTTGGCGGAATCATGGCGTGGAAGAAGCTACGTGGGAACCCGAGGATATGATGAGACAGCAATACCCGCAACTCTTTTGATCAGGTAATTTCGAGGTCGAAATTATTTTAAGGGGGGGGGTTAGAACTGTAATATCCCGGGTTAGGGGCTATTTTTATTGTGACTTTGTTTGCATGTATTCGGCTTTCTGTGTTGTTGTTCTTGGTGTTTTAGAGCTTAGTGGTAGGCTAGGAGTAAGCCTGAGTAGGTAGGAAAATTTTAGTTTTTGAGCTTTATGTTAAGGAGCTGAAGGAGTTGGGGTTTAAGGATTTTATTTGGTGTTTTTAAGCACAAAAGAGGAGCTGGTAAAGTGGCAAAGCATGCGCACTAAGGGTTTGTGGTTGGCGTCATTCACAGGTGAGAGAGGTCCTGAGTTCAAGCTGGGAAATTCCCCATTTTGGCTTCCATTTTGACGGCATGGGAGGGAGAGTTGTTGGTAGTTCAAACTCTACCATGGACTTTGTCAAACTCTTTCAAATGGAGGGTGGAGAGTGAATGTAGGAGGAGGGAGACTAGTTCAACTAGTTTGAAATGGGGGGCTTGGAGTGTTTGTGGGGGTTTGGCCGAATGTTGGGGAGTTGTGGAGTGAGTGGCCGGTTGTGGTAAGTGGGAAGTGGTGTGTGCCGAAATTCTTTTGGCAAGGGGAGTGCATTTTTCGGTCAAAAAGGGGGGTGTTAAGCAAGTTCTTTTCTTTTGTTTTGTTGGCCGAATGCTCTCTTGTTTTTCTCCTTTTTTTTGTCATTTGTGTAAACCAAATTTGGCATCTTCCCTTCTCTGCATTTTTCTTCCTTTGGTAAACCTTGATAGCCGAAACTTTCACCACCCAAACACCTCTAACATTCTTTTTCTTGCTCAAAACCGAAAGTCCCCACCTTCTATCCATCTTTTGTTTCCTTATTTTTCCAAAACCCTTAGCCGTTTTCTCCAATTGCCTCTCCTCATTTCTTTTGTGCCGAACCTATATTTCCATCTTCCATTTCTTTCTTTTTCTTTTTCACTAAAATCGAACATAGGTGTGTGTTAAACACTGAGGCCGAATCTTCTTTTCCTTTTGGTTCAGGGTCTTAGCCGAATCTCTTTTCTTTCTAATTTAAGGTGTCGGCCGAATCTTCACAAGGGTAGTCTCTTTCTAGTATTGGTTCTAAACGGATTTTAGAAGGAGGTAAGTGCCGAATGTTTGTTCTTCTTCTTTTCGTTTCTCTGTTAACATTCACAAGGTTTAGTGCCGATTTTGGGTTTTGTGGAAGGGTATTAATCTCTTGAGGTTAATCGATTTATCATAGGACATCGGGGACTTCGAAGCAGTCAGTGAGCCTTCTTCCTTTGTTTAACCGTATGGTAAGTGGTGTAAGGGTTGGTATTGTTATTAGTTCATTCTTTTAGATGGCTATAAATCAAGTTGCAAGGGATTAACTGTGTTCTTATTAGGAGTTGGACGATTGACTAAGGAGGAACCATTGTGGTTCGGGTTTGGTAGGAAACCGAACGTTTGAAAGGTAAGGGCTCAACATTAAACCCTTTGGTTTAATGGTCTTGGCCGAATGATATAGATGTCTAATGCTCTTATTTGGCCGATTATAGGAGCAAGTAATCAAGGGGCCTTAGATCGATTCTTTTGGTATTAAAGACTGCGTTTTAACAGGTGTGTAAACTAACACACTTCTGTTTAGTAATGTGATTAATAACCTGTGATGTAATAAGTGAAACAGTGGTGATTGATATGATACCCTATTGGGTATGATCACGGATTCGGGTAAGTCAGTGTTATTATGAGTTTATTGGTGATTTATATGATCTCATGATTATTGATGTATGTGATATGAGTTACGATGTTAGACATAATGGCATGAACACATGAATTACATGATTTGCATTAGTTTGATATGCATGGGTGATATGAGAGGAGGGGGAATATGATATCCGTGTCTTTGGGGCACTGTGACTTTGGGTCACCAGAGGTTTGGCACCTCCAGTGGTTGGTACTACAGATGATATTTTGTGACTTTGGGTCACCAGAGGTTTTGGCACCTCAGCGTCTCGTCCCAGTGGCTTAGTACCACGGTGGGTTGGCCCCACAGTTGATTATACGGGATTGACGCCAGTGATTTGGTATCACACGATGGGTTGGCCCCATCATTGGATTCGTGACAGTCACCAGTGGTTTGGTACCACATTTGTGTCTTTGGGACACCAGAGGTTTGGCACCTCATTGCGACTCGTCCCTGTGGTTTGACACCACCGTGGGTTGGCCCCACTTGAGAGATACGGGATTGTCGCTAGTGATTTGGTATCACACGATGGGTTGGCCCCATCATTGGATTATTCGTGACTTTGGGTCACCAGTGGTTTGGCACCACACTTATGGATATCGTGACTTTGGGTCACCAGTGGTTTGGCACCACCAGTGGTTTGGTACCACACGGGGTAGAAAAGGTGATACGGATGGTTAGGATCGGGTTGCATTAATTATGTTGCTATGCTATGGTGTGTTAGCATGTTGTATTATTGGGAGTGGGATTTATGCACTGAGTCTTGCGACTCACCCTCTCCTTTGACATTTCAGGTGACACTTAGACGCGGATGGACTCGAGGTGCTCATGTCATGCTTAAATAAAGATTTGCTCAGACTTTATAAATTTGGTACTTTAGCTTAATTATTACTATTTGGTTTTATTTTGGATTGTAAATGGCCTTTAAAATTATGTTTTGCTATGTTTATGTTTTAAGTAGATTTTTAATAGGCCTTAACAAATTAATTGAGTTAAAATTTGCTAAAACTTGGAAAGACAACGATTTCAAAACTATAATGCGATGTGTTTTAAACTATACCATCGGATATCACACTAAAACTTTAAAATGAATACACCCAAATGTTTTCCAAACTTGAGATTTTCTTCACACTAAGTTCAAAATGTTTTTAATCAAACACAAGGAATTTTTCTGAGATTTCTAAATGATATGAATTTGTTTTACTTATGGATTCAACTAAGTTTTCAAAATTCTCGGGTTTTCAAAATACACTATCAGCTTTAAACAATCATGCCCAAAATTTTGACAAGTATAAATTATAACAAAGAGTTTTCCACCAAATCTTTAACTGGAAACCTAACCCCTCAAACACGATTTTTCCCCGTAACATGCCAGATTCGATTGTGGTGTATTGACCGGGTTTGGGGTGTTACAATAAGTCAGTATATTGCCTAAGAGTACACAGCCTTAGCAAACGGGCGTGCCTGCTGGCCGTGTGGAGAAGTCAGAATACTTGCTCTACTTTGGCACGGCCTGGACACATGGGGGTGTCTGGTGATCATGTGAGGCACACGGCCTGATTGCACGGGCGTGTGACCTCAACAGTTTTGAAGAATATTTGAAATTTTGAAAATTTTCTTAGTGTTCGGTTTAGTCCCGACCCCTTTCTAACACATGTTTAAGGTCTCGTAGACCTAAATGAGGGACTATATGTTCGTAATTGAGTATGTATGATTGATGATAGACTTTGTGTCGTGGAATGGATGTGAATTATTGTGGTTGTTTGGTAACTCCTCCTAACCCTATTTTGAAGACGGTCTCGGATTAGGGGTGTTACATTTTATTGGTATCAGAGCTATGGTTTAGCCGATTCTCGGACTAACGTAGTGTGAGTGAGTCTAGCACATGCCATAAATGAAATTGCAATAATGTGTTGAATTCTGACGGATGAAAATGTGTATACATATAGTAATGGATCCCGATCGAGCAGTTGCTGACGATGTAAAGAGTAATGCGCCTGCTCCCGCTCAAGGGACAGCGCCGGCTACATTTTGGCCAAATGAAAGTAGTGAGGGAGGAGAGGCTAAGTAAGCTTTCTTTCGAATGATGAGTGAGTGGTTTTTAGAGTTTATTTGAACGAATCTGATTGCTCCACAACCTCCACCCCCACAAGTACCTGCTGTGCCACAAGTTGTAGATCCGATCCGATTGAATAAACCTCCTATAGATTAGATTTGTAAGTACAGGGCTGAAGAGTTTAGGGCCACAGTTGATGACGATGCTGAGCGAGCCGAGTTTTGGCTCGAGAATACAATTCGGGTATTCGATGAGATTCATTGACTCCTGATGAGTGTATCAAGTGTGCAGTTTCTTTGTTGAGAGATACAGCTTATAACTGGTGGAAGACGTTGACATCCGTGGTTCCGAGAGAGAGAATCACTTGGGATTTCTTTCAAGTTCAGTTCAGAAAAAATTATATTAGTCAACGATTCATTGATCAGAAATGTAAAGAGTTTGTAGAGTTGAAACAGGGTTGTTTGTCAGTTACTGAGTACGAACGAGAATTTGTGAGATTGAGTCAGTATGAATGGGAATGTGTTTCGACCGAAGCTACTATGTGTAAACGTTTCATAGAAGGGCTAAATGAAGATATTAAGTTGTTGGTTGGGATACTTGATATAAACGAATTTGTTGTGTTAGTCGAAAGAGCATGCAAAGCGGAGGAGTTCAGTAAAGAAAAGAAAAAAGCTGATTCTGAAGCTCGTGATGAAAGAAAAAGATCGATGAGTAAGTTTTCTCAACCTTCGACAAAGAGAATTAGGATACGAGCAATCGAACAAATGTTTCATTTGGACATCCTAATAGAGACCATGTAAGACTAAGTGTTGGTCCGAGAACTCAAACTCAATTAGAATCAAGTGTAGATAGTGCCAAAAGTAACAAACCTGAGTGTAGACACTGTGGAAGACGACACGTGGGAGAATGTTGGGGCAAGTACAACAATAGTTTGTTATAAATGTGGATCACGAGATTACTTCATTTGAGACTGTCCAAAGATGGTTGAGGAAGAAAATGTTCAGAGTGTGAGATCAAGTAATGTGATTTCTAGGGGTAGACCACCTAGAAACCCCGAAAATGTGAGTGGAGGTCAGAGAGGGACTACTGATACAGCTGTGAGATCCAAAGCGAGAGCACTTGCCCGAGCTTATGCTATACGTGCACGAAAGGAAGCATCATCACCAAACATCATAACTGGTACTTTTACTCTATTCGATACTGATGTGATTGCATTAATAGATCCAGGTTCAACTCATAGGTATGTGTGAATCTAGTATTGAATAAGACTCTACCTGTTGAGTCTACTGAATTTGTGGTTAGAGTATCGAACCCCTTAGGGAAGTGTGTCTTGGTGGATAAGGTGTGCAAGAATTGCCTATTGATGTTTCGTGATTTATGTTTTCCGGCCAATTTGATGTTGCTACCATTCGATGTATTTGAAATAATTATGGGTGTTTCCTAAAGAGTTACCGGGATTACCTCCGATTCGAGAAGTTGAATTTGGTATTGCTTTGGTAGGCAGAGTGATAGCACCGTATGTCACCAACGGAATTGAAAGAGTTAAAGTTACAGTTGCAAGAAGAGTTAACCGATAGAAGGTTTGCACGACCGAGTTTCTCGTCCTGGGGTGCTCCTGTGTTATTTGTGAAAAGAAATATGTTACTATGAGAATGTGTATTGATTACTGACAGTTGAACAAAGTGACGATAAAGAACAAATATTCGTTGCCTCGTGTTGATGACTTGTTTGATCAGCTGAGAGGAGCTACAATGTTTTCTAAGATAGATTTGAGATCGGGTTACTATCAATTGAGAGTTAAAGAATCCAATGTGCCGAAAACTGCTTTTAGAACAAGGTACGGACATAATGAATTCTTAGTGATGCCTTTCGAACTAACAAATGCTCCTGCAGTGTTTATGGATCTGATGAATCGGATATTCGGACCGTTTTTAGATCGTTTTGTTGTGGTGTTCGTTGATGATATCTTGATTTATTCTAGTGATGAGACACAACATGCCAAGCATTTGAGAATTGTGCTACAGACTCTACGTGAGAAATAATTGTTTGCTAAATTTAGCAAATGTGAGTTTTGGTTACAAGAGGTTTGTTTTTTGGAGCATGTTGTACCAGCTACGGGAATAAGAGTTGATCCGAGTAAAAGTTCTGCTATATTAGAATGGAAGCCTCCGAGAAATGTGTTTGAATTTCGCAGTTTTCTAGGACTAGGCGGGATATTATAGATGGTTAGTGAAAGGCTTCTCGATGATTGCGACTCTATTGACGAAGTTGCTACAAAAAGATGTTAAATTTGAATGGTCGGAAAAGTGTCATCAGAGTTTTGAGCAGTTGAAAGTGTTGTTGACGGAAGCACCAGTGTTAGTTCAACCGGAATCGGGTAAAGAATTCGTAATTTATAGTGATGCAGCATTGAGTGGTTTGGGCTATATGCTGATGCAAGAAGGCAAAGTCATTGCTTATGCTTCGAGGCAACTAAAGCCGCATGAAAAGAACTATCCTACGCATGATCTTGAATTAGCCGCGATTGTATTTGCATTGAGGATCTGGCGTCACTATTTATTTGGTAAGAAATGTCATCTTTTTACAGATCACAAGAGTTTGAAATACTTGATGACTCAGAAAGAATTAAATTTATGACATAGAAGATGGTTAGAATTATTGAAAGACTACGAGCTTGTGATAGATTACCCCCTGGTAAAGCTAATGTTGTAGCTAATGCCTTGAGTCGAAAATCATTATGTGCCTTGCGAGCTATGAGTACTCAGATAGATCTGTGTGATGATAGTGCGGTTTTAGCCGAGTTGAAAGTAAAGCCGATATTTGTACGTCAGATTTGTGATGCTCAGAATAGTGATGTTGAAATGAGTGTTAAACGAACTCAGTGTGAATCGAATGTTGATTCAGAATTTCGAGTTGATAATGATGATTGTCTGATATTTAGAGATCTGATTTGAGTTCCGAGAAATTCAGAGTTGATTCAGATGATTTTGAATGAAGCTCACAATAGTCGTTTGACTGTTCATCCGGGGAGTACGAAAATGTATAATGATTTGAAGCAGTTTTATTGGTGGCATGGTATGAAACGAGACATCTCTAACTTTGTGTCGAAATTTAATATGTCAGCAAGTAAAAGCTGAACATCTGGTTCTGTCCGGTTTGTTATAGCCGATCATGAATCCTAAGTGGTAATGGGAAAGAATTACAATGGACTTTGTGTCAGGGTTACCTTTATCTCCAGGAAAGAAAGATGCGATCTGGGTGATAGTTGACAGATTGACGAAATCGACTCATTTCGTTCCGGTGAGAACAGATTATTCACTCGATAGATTAGCTGAATTGTATGTTATTGAAATTCTGAGATTGCACGGGGTGCCACTATCTATTGTATCTGATAGAGATCCGAGATTTACCTTGCGGTTTTGGAAGAAATTGTAAGAGGCTTTAGGCACAAAGCTACATTTTAGTACTGCATTTCATCCGCAAACGAATGGACAATCCGAGCGAATCATTCAGATTTTTGAAGATATGTTGAGATGTTGTATACTTGGGATTAAAAATATGTGGGAAAAGCATTTAACGTTGCTTGAGTTTGCGTACAACAACAGTTTTCAATCTAGTATCAAAATGGCACCATATGAGGCTCTTTATGGCAGAAAATGTCGAACTCCATTGTATTGGACTGAGCTAAGTGAGAATAAGATTCACGGGGTTGATCTTATAAAAGAGACTGAGTAGAAAGTGAAAGTGATTCGTAATAGTTTGAAAGTGGCCTCAGATCGTATGCAGACTTGAAACGAAAAGATATTGAATTCGAAGTTGGCGATAAAGTGTTTTTGAAAGTGTCTCCGTGGAAGAAAATACTTCGATTTGGCCGAAAAGGCAAGCTGAGTCCGAGGTTCATTGGACCATATGAGATCATTGAACGAGTTGGGCTAGTTGCTTATAAATTGATGTTGCCACCTGAATTAGAAAAGATCCATAATGTGTTTCATGTGTCGATGCTTCGACGATGTAGATCTGATCCGTCTCACGTGATTGCTCCTATTAAGGTTGAAATTCAGTCAGACTTGTCGTATAGTGAAGAACCAATTCGATTCTTGGCACGAGAGATCAAAGCGTTAAGAAAAATAAGAATTTTCTTAGTGAAGGTGTTGTGGCACAAACACGGAGTAGAAGAGGCTACGTGGGAGCCTGAGAACATTATGAGAGAGCAATATCCACACTTATTCATCGGTAAGATTTTCGAGGATGAAAATCCATATGGGGGGAAGTTGTAACAACCCGGTTTAGACCCTAGTCAGAACAGTGGTTTCGAGACCACAAATTCGAGGTCGGAATAATATTTTAATGCTCTTTTTGATTATATGTGATATAGCCTGTGTGAAAATTTTATGTTGTAATTTTATCGACTGTGTGTCAAATAAGAGAAAGGACTTAATCGTGTAAAGTATAAAAGTTGTGTGCTGATTTATAAGTACCTAAGTGCTATTGTCTTTATAATTTGAAGGGCTTAAGAGGTAAATTAAACCACTTTGTTAGTAAGTGGGTGGATATGGTCAAAAATGACCTTATATGTTATGTTTTATGTAATTATTATTAAAGGATAGTTTTGTACTTTGATAATATTGTTTAATTAATAGACTAAAAACATGAAATGGCCATCATCCTCCTCATTACTTCACAGAAATTAGAAAGAAAGAATAGGGCTAGAAACTTTGAAGCATTCAGCTAGCTTGAAGCATAAATTGAGGTAAGTTTGGCTTCAATTTTTAATAATTTCTACGTTTTCATAATCGTTGCTTCGTGCTCTAGCTAACCATTGTTGTAATATTGAGAATTGGTGATGTTCTTGTGATGAGCCATTGATGAATGTTTGAGCTATGTGCTAGTTGATAGTGAAATATGAAAACTTGGTGTTGGGTTAACATAGTTTGTATTGGGATTTCTAGTGAAATTGAGCATTTTAGGCTTAATTGAGAAGATGAGAAATTGAAGGATTAAAATTTGAAATAAATGAAATGTGAGGGTTTGTATGAAATAAGGGAAATTCGGCTAAGCTTATGTGGAAAGAAATTATGTGAATTTGATGATTTTATGAATTAGGGACTAAAGTGTCAATATGTGGAAATGTGAGAGCTATTTTATAAAATGCCCTAAATATGTGTGTTTGAACTAAAATGAACGATTTTGTGATTGAATGGATTGAATCTAAATGTGTATATACTAATAGAGAAGAGGTTCGGATCGAGATGAGGCAAAGATAAAGTGCTCGATTAGTGGACAGTTTTCGTATTTCGACGTCCGAGGTAAGTTCGGACACAATATGTGTATATAGCTATGTTTAAATGTTATGAAATGAATGGTATGATGATATTGAAATGTGAACGCTATGTGAGGACTCGAGATATGTGGCACTAAGTGTGCGTATTCAGAAATGTGACCGAGATGATTAGCACTGTGTGTGCGAAATAATGTAAGCTTCAGCTTTGTGGTTGGCATTGTGTGTGCAATATTTATTTTAATATTTGTTCGATATGGATGCACTATGTGTGCGATGTTAATTAAGCTTCGGCTAACTATTTGGGCACCAAGTGTTCGGTTGAATCGCAGAAAGGACAATAGTTGATCGAAATGAAATAGTGAGTATCGAATAGCATATGTAATCGTAAACTAAGTGTTGGCTAGGGTACGCTCGGAACTTATGTGGTTGATGAAACTATGAATGTGTGTATGAAGAGTTAATTGAACATAATAGTTTTGGATGGTACGATATATGTGATTGTAAATTAATCTATGTGATGGCATGTTTTGGTATAATATATTATGTTACGAACTTACTAAGCTATTGAAAGCTTATTGTGTGTGTAATATCCAGAAATAGGGGTTGTGCGTTTGGAGCATAACTCAAGTGTTAGTGGGCCTTAAGAGTGGTTTGAATGTATTTAGGGGGTTTTTAAAACTCTCGGATAAAAAGGGAGTATTTTGGAAATTTTTGGAATTTTGGGTTAAAAAGGGTAACAAGGCAAGGAGGCTTTATATTAAATTGTGGCAGGTTTGTAACACCAACAAACCAGCAGCAAAGTGGTAGGGACGCTAGGTTACTTCAAGAGGGCTCAAGTTCGAGCCTTGTTGTCAGCAGTGAGTGCGTTTTATTCTTTTTGGTCTGGCGCATAAGCAAGGGGAGCAAAGGAATAAGGGTTTAAAAGAATTTTCAATGCGTTTGTTGGCATGAAATGAACACTGGCCGAGTGGTTGGGACGCTTGCAGCCAGGGTACCTTCTCGAGGACTCGCGTTCGAGTCCTGGGGGTCGCGCATGATGCGGTTACTTTGTTTTAGTGTTCAGACCTAGGAGCTGGTGAAGGAAGGTTTAAAAGAATCTCGAAATGAGATATGGCATGAAAGTCTCATTAGCAGAATGGCAGGAAGCTTGAAGGATTCTCTCCAGGTTTCGGGTTCGAGACCTGGGGGCTGCACCTGGGGTTTTTCTTTTTTGTGCCGGTGTGAGGGGCTGCATGGGGCATGCACGCGTGAGCAATGCTCACGGGGTGCTTGTTATTTTATTTTTTAGTATTATTATTTTAAGTATAGGGAGTTTTATTTATTGTTTTGGAAGCATGGGCATTAATCTTTTATTTATTAAAGGATGGGTAAGGTGATGGAAGAGAAAGATTAAACAATGGTAATTGATGTTAGAATTTAGCAAAAAGGGAGAGCATGGCCGTTGGAAGCATGGGGAGTTCGTCGGCCTTGGTTGTAGCAAAGGCATGGCCAAATTCATTTTCCTTCCCTCCATTTTTAATGCATGGCCGAATTTCATGCTTGGTTTTTTCCTTCTTTCGTTATTGTCTTGACCGAGATTGATGTTGGGTTTTTCTCTTCTATCCCTTGTGTTTTTGGCAGAAAGAAGATGAGAGAGAGGGAGAGAGAGAGAGAGCAAGTTTGAGCTTCGGTTTTGAAGAAGCGAGAGTATTTCGGCTAGCAAATATTGCTTGCTTTGTTCTTTCATTGTTGTTAGCCGCATGTTTCATTCCTATTTGAACCAAAGCCGAACCACCTAGCCTCATTCTTCACTCTTTCTCTCCATTATTATAGTGCCGAAACACCATAGCCGAATCTCTATTAATGGTGCTATCGACTGCGCGTTTGTGACCCTCCTTTCTCTTCAAGCGATTATAGTAAGTAATCTCTCCTTAAAATATCGGTTTTGCTTCATCTCCATATTTTGTATGCCGAAATCCAGTGATTGAGGATATGGTATAAGGTTGGCCAAAAGATTATAGGGTCACGAGTTGGTGTGTTCTTTTGCATGTGCCATCATGAAGGTGCATTAAGGAAGCTCTCGGGATTATAAACATTAAGGTAAGCAAGAATGTAGTTTCGGCCAAGGGCCATGTTTTTAGTATTCTTGTGTTGGCCGATCCTAATAAGTTGTTAGTAGGGTTTTCGTCAACACCAAAAGCAAATGATAGTTTTCGGATCTTTTAGCAAAGGCATGTGGTTGTTGACTTTCGGCCTTAGGCTATATTTTGGGTTTTGTGATAATCGAATGTTGAGCTTGGCTTTAGGGATGGCCGAATATGTATAAGGCCATAGTGATGTGCTCTTTTTGTGTGTAGCTAGTGTAAAGGAGCATCAAAGGAGTCTTTCGGGAGTTGAAGTGCTCAAGGGACTTTGTTGAGCAAGGTAAATGGTAAGTATAACATGCGGCCAAGAGCCATTGTTCATAGATTTTGGTATTGAAGGATTGACCGATTTCTAACTTTGGTTTTTAAGGCAAATCAACAGCAATAGGACAAGTTTCGGGATTTTAGATTGTGTTAGATAAATCGGATCTCGCTTTAAATCATGTGCGTAGTTATCGCACTGTTCTTTTGCTTATTATATGTATTGTATGTATTATTTTATGCAAACGTATAAGTTGTGCATGTAAGCCGAAATTAGGGTTAAGATGGTGGATACCCAAGGTGAGTGATCGAATAATCAGGTTAGTGGTTTTGGTACTAATCTTTCAGTGATTTGCGATAATGAATGACTATTGATGAATGTATAAAAATGTGATGACGTGTGATGAATAATTGTTTTGAGTAATATGTTACCATGATACATATGTATATATGCATGGCATTTGGGATGTGACTATTTGAGGAAAGGATGTACGTTATGTGTGTGGTCTAGTGCTAGCCTCGTGCTACATTAGCGTTTGATGTTTAGCTATGTGCTTCCTCAAGGGAGGTGTTGGCTAAGTGCCCATCTCGGCGGTTGATAGCTGTGTGCATCACCGTGGACTGATTGATATGTGGGATCCCTATGGGATCGGTGGCTTGGCCACGGCCTTGAGCAGTAAGTCGGCCAAGGTAAGATATGTGGATCACTATGTGGGTTGAGCTTCATAATTGCATATTCATAATTGCATATTCATATTCGCATATTCATGTTTATGGACTGTGTGGATATGGGCTAAGCCCATATGTGGAGATATGTGTATTAACTATACACTGAGTCTTGGTGACTCACCCAATTTTTCTAAACCTTTCAGGTGATCGTGATTTTGGACCGGGTCGGAGTGGATACAAAGGTGGCCATGCGGAAGCGGATTCTCATGCGAAAAGGATATTTTGATTAATGGAGTATCTACATTTTCATTATTCTGATTAAGTGTTTAATGTAAAAAGGCCCATTAAAGTATTTAAGTACCTTTATTAAGCATCTTTATTATTATGCTCTATTATGGATGGATAGTTTAAAATGTCGATTGCAAATGGTTTTATTTTCTCAAGTAAAGCTTGAATCCGATATTTTTATAACAACTTTAATTTTTACTTAGAATATTACAAGTCACGAAAATGTTTTATTAAAGGAAACAAATTTTCCACGGTTTTTACTATTAAGTAAGAATATTTTTGAAAGTGTTCCGCAGTGGCATTCCAAATTCGGTCGGCGTGAATGGGCCAGGTTTGGGGTGTTACATTTTGGTATTAGAGCACGGTTCAAAACTCGGCTTTGAGGTTTTGGGCCCGAGAAACAGTTTTCAAAAGTAGGCTTTTCAAACCTGTACCTCCGACCCGAAGTCCACCCGGTAAGTACCTCTGACTATTAAAGTAATATTTGAATTAAATTAAGCTATGAACTAAGTGAATGAAACCATATGTTTAAGCATATGATTGGTTTTATTCGATTTGATGATATAAATATATGTATGATATGGAAATGCGAAATTCATATTCATGCCAAAGTTTATAAGTGCATTTGTCTATATGGTAATTGATATGTTCAAAGAACTACTTGAGTAAGTTTTAAGCAAACGGACTTATTTGAATTATCTCTATATTAAATTGTACATGTTCGAGTAGCATAATAAATTTTAGTTTCAAATTGCCGAATAAGGCATAGAAATTATTATATGTGATAGTCGAATGTGGATTAGTAAATACATGTATATATCTATAACCATTGAATAATTGAGTTGGCCAAATATATGCACTTGGGATAAGGGATAATATATATCCATATATATATATATATAAATGTTACCAATGTGATAAGGTATAAGATTAAATATTTGTATTGGCCGAATGTATATTTGCCTTAAGTATGAAATTTTGATATGTTTGGACTGGATAAATAATTATGAGTTGAGTAGTAGTTAATTGTGGAATATGAAATAGGTGATGGTGGTGATTGAATAAATAAATATGTGTTTAATTGAGTGTGACCGAATGTGATGGTAAATTATAGGAAGAAAGAGTTGGTTTGAATGTGTGTATTTGTGTATGTTCATATTTATAATATGTGAATATATATTTATGTTTAAGAGGAGATTTGTTAATGAACACTGTATGTGCGAAATTGGCTAAAGAGCACTAAGTGAGCAATCAACTGTAATCTAAAGGGCTGAATTCAGTAAATTGATACTATGAAATCTTATCATTCGAAATCTAGTATATATGTTAAAGGGTGGCTTAGATGGATCGTTATTTTAAAGGTATAATTTAATATGATTACGTTTAGTTTGATGGAGATATGATGTTCGAAAAATTCGTACAAGGATTATGAAGTATATAAAAGTTTCGATTGGTTGCGAAACAGCTTTATAAATATGATATTCAGGCTTTGAGCCTAGCAAGCCTCGTGCTGGTGAAAATAATATCAGGCTTTATGCCTAGCAGGCTTTGTGCCGGTGTATAATATCAGGCTTTATGCCTAGCAGGCTTTGTGCCAGTGTATAATATCAGGCTTTATGCCTAGCAGGCTTTGTGCCGGTGTATAATAACAGGCTTTATGCCTAGCAAATTTTACGTGAACAACGGTAAAAATAATCAAATGTGCTAAATGAGTTAAAGTGAACAAGTATGTAACAATTTATTTCCTTTTTAGAAATAAGTTCTATGGGATATTAAACATGTTAATGATCAATGTGTGTTTGGAAATGTTATAATTTATGTGTAGATAAATGTTTGGTAGTTAAATTTCATAAGTATGGCTTGTTTATACCTTGATAAATTATCAATGCCATTGAGGTAATCTGAATAGTGAATGTGTGTGGCAAATGAATGTGTTGATGAATGAATATGTCTCTTTTTATGAGCATGAATGTGACTCTAATTTAGAATAGCGAACTTGAACTGAACCTTGATTGATCGAAAGAACCACTTTTAAATATTTCTTTTCATAGAATTTGGTCGCGGATAATCAGTGGAACAAATCTCTAATGCATAAAACTTTTTAAGTCAGTTTTCGCGATAAGAGATTAATTTTAGAGGACGTGGTCGAGGCAAAATAGCCGTATCGGAACTCGTTAGATCGGGTCAAGGGTCTGATAATGAGGTAGTTCGTGTTGTATGCTAACGAAGTGTATGAAATCTTGAATACGAATCTTGAAATAGTATCCAAGGAATGTGTTAGTTTGGTTAAGATCAGAGTGCGCAGCATAAACGTAGTGCGGTGAATTGAAATGTACGAATTTCTCGGTAGTAAGTAATTTCGAGGACGAAATTATTTTTAAGGGGGGTAGAATTGTAATATCCAGAAATAGGGGTTGTGCGTTTGGAGCATAACTCAAGTGTTAATGGGCCTTAAGAGTGGTTTGAATGTATTTAGGGGGTTTTTAAAACTCTCGGATAAAAAGGGAGTATTTTGGAAATTTTTGGAATTTTGGGTTAAAAAGGGTAACAAGGCAAGGAGGCTTTATATTAAATTGTGGCAGGTTTGTAACACCAACAAACCAGCAGCAAAGTGGTAGGGACGCTAGGGTACTTCAAGAGGGCTCAAGTTCGAGCCTTGTTGTCAGCAGTGAGTGCGTTTTATTCTTTTTGGTCTGGCGCATAAGCAAGGGGAGCAAAGGAATAAGGGTTTAAAAGAATTTTCAATGCGTTTGTTGGCATGAAATGAACACTGGCCGAGTGGTTGGGACGCTTGCAGCCAGGGTACCTTCTCGAGGACTCGCGTTCGAGTCCTGGGGGTCGCGCATGATGCGGTTATTTTTGTTTTAGTATTCAGACCTGGGAGCTGGCGAAGGAAGGTTTAAAAGAATCTCGCGATGAGATATGGCATGAAAGTCTCATTAGCAGAATGGCAGGAAGCTTGAAGGATTCTCTCCAGGTCTCGGGTTCGAGACCCGGGGGCTGCACCTGGGGTTTTTCTTTTTTGTGCCGGTGTGAGGGGCTGCATGGGGCATGCACGCGTGAGCAATGCTCACGGGGTGCTTGTTATTTTATTTTTTAGTATTATTATTTTAAGTATAGGGAGTTTTATTTATTGTTTTGGAAGCATGGGCATTAATCTTTTATTTATTAAAGGATGGGTAAGGTGATGGAAGAGAAAGATTAAACAATGGTAATTGATGTTAGAATTCAGCAAAAAGGGAGAGCATGGCCGTTGGAAGCATGGGGAGTTCGTCGGCCTTGGTTGTAGCAAAGGCATGGCCAAATTCATTTTCCTTCCCTCCATTTTTAATGCATGGCCGAATTTCATGCTTGGTTTTTTCCTTTTTTCGTTATTGTCTTGACCGAGATTGATGTTGGGTTTTTCTCTTCTATCCCTTGTGTTTTTGGCAGAAAGAAGATGAGAGAGAGGGAGAGAGAGAGAGAGCAAGTTTGGGCTTCGGTTTTGAAGAAGCGAGAGTATTTCGGCTAGCAAATATTGCTTGCATTGTTCTTTCATTGTTGTTAGCCGCATGTTTCATTCCTATTTGAACCAAAGCCGAACCATCTAGCCTCATTCTTCACTCTTTCTCTCCATTATTATAGTGCCGAAACACCATAGCCGAATCTCTATTAATGGTGCTATCGACTGCGCGTTTGTGACCCTCCTTTCTCTTCAAGCGATTATAGTAAGTAATCTCTCCTTAAAATATCGGTTTTGCTTCATCTCCATATTTTGTATGCCGAAATCCAGTGATTGAGGATATGGTATAAGGTTGGCCAAAAGATTATAGGGTCATGAGTTGGTGTGTTCTTTTGCATGTGCCATCATGAAGGTGCATTAAGGAAGCTCTCGGGATTATAAACATTAAGGTAAGCAAGAATGTAGTTTCGGCCAAGGGCCATGTTTTTAGTATTCTTGTGTTGGCCGATCCTAATAAGTTGTTAGTAGGGTTTTCGTCAACACCAAAAGCAAATGATAGTTTTCGGATCTTTTAGCAAAGGCATGTGGTTGTTGACTTTCGGCCTTAGGCTATATTTGGGTTTTGTGATAATCGAATGTTGAGCTTGGCTTTAGGGATGGCCGAATATGTATAAGGCCATAGTGATGTGCTCTTTTTGTGTGTAGCTAGTGTAAAGGAGCATCAAAGGAGTCTTTCGGGAGTTGAAGTGCTCAAGGGACTTTGTTGAGCAAGGTAAATGGTAAGTATAACATGCGGCCAAGAGCCATTGTTCATAGATTTTGGTATTGAAGGATTGACCGATTTCTAACTTTGGTTTTTAAGGCAAATCAACAGCAATAGGACAAGTTTCGGGATTTTAGATTGTGTTAGATAAATCGGATCTCGCTTTAAATCATGTGCGTAGTTATCGCACTGTTCTTTTGCTTATTATATGTATTGTATGTATTATTTTATGCAAACGTATAAGTTGTGCATGTTAGCCGAAATTAGGGTTAAGATGGTGGATACCCAAGGTAAGTGATCGAATAATCAAGTTAGTGGTTTTGGTACTAATCTTTCAGTGATTTGCGATAATGAATGACTATTGATGAATGTATAAAAATGTGATGACGTGTGATGTATAATTGTTTTGAGTAATATGTTACCATGATACATATGTATATATATGCATGGCATTTGGGATGTGACTATTTGAGGAAAGGATGTACGTTATGTGTGTGGTCTAGTGCTAGCCTCGTGCTACATTAGCGTTTGATGTTTAGCTATGTGCTTCCTCAAGGGAGGTGTTGGCTAAGTGCCCATCTCGGCGGTTGATAGCTGTGTGCATCACCGTGGACTGATTGATATGTGGGATCCCTATGGGATCGGTGGCTTGGCCACGGCCTTGAGCAGTAAGTCGGCCAAGGTAAGATATGTGGATCACTATGTGGGTTGAGCTTCATAATTGCATATTCATAATTGCATATTCATATTCGCATATTCATGTTTATGGACTGTGTGGATATGGGCTAAGCCCATATGTGGAGATATGTGTATTAACTATACACTGAGTCTTGGTGACTTACCCAATTTTTCTAAACCTTTCAGGTGATCGTGATTTTGGACCGGGTCGGAGTGGATACAAAGGTGGCCATGCGGAAGCGGATTCTCATGCGAAAAGGATATTTTGATTAATGGAGTATCTACATTTTCATTATTCTGATTAAGTGTTTAATGTAAAAAGGCCCATTAAAGTATTTAAGTACCTTTATTAAGCATCTTTATTATTATGCTCTATTATGGATGGATAGTTTAAAATGTCGATTGCAAATGGTTTTATTTTCTCAAGTAAAGCTTGAATCCGATATTTTTATAACAACTTTAATTTTTACTTAGAATATTACAAGTCACGAAAATGTTTTATTAAAGGAAACAAATTTTCCACGGTTTTTACTATTAAGTAAGAATATTTTTGAAAGTGTTCCGCAGTGGCATTCCAAATTCGGTCGGCGTGAATGGGCCAGGTTTGGGGTGTTACATTTTGGTATTAGAGCACGGTTCAAAACTCGGCTTTGAGGTTTTGGGCCCGAGAAACAGTTTTCAAAAGTAGGCTTTTCAAACCTGTACCTCCGACCCGAAGTCCACCCGGTAAGTACCTCTGACTATTAAAGTAATATTTGAATTAAATTAAGCTATGAACTAAGTGAATGAAACCATATGTTTAAGCATATGATTGGTTTTATTCGATTTGATGATATAAATATATGTATGATATGGAAATGCGAAATTCATATTCATGCCAAAGTTTATAAGTGCATTTGTCTATATGGTAATTGATATGTTCAAAGAACTACTTGAGTAAGTTTTAAGCAAACGGACTTATTTGAATTATCTCTATATTAAATTGTACATGTTCGAGTAGCATAATAAATTTTAGTTTCAAATTGCCGAATAAGGCATAGAAATTATTATATGTGATAGTCGAATGTGGATTAGTAAATACATGTATATATCTATAACCATTGAATAATTGAGTTGGCCAAATATATGCACTTGGGATAAGGGATAATACATATATCCATATATATATATATATAAATGTTACCAATGTGATAAGGTATAAGATTAAATATTTGTATTGGCCGAATGTATATTTGCCTTAAGTATGAAATTTTGATATGTTTGGACTGGATAAATAATTATGAGTTGAGTAGTAGTTAATTGTGGAATATGAAATAGGTGATGGTGGTGATTGAATAAATAAATATGTGTTTAATTGAGTGTGACCGAATGTGATGGTAAATTATAGGAAGAAAGAGTTGGTTTGAATGTGTGTATTTGTGTATGTTCATATTTATAATATGTGAATATATATATTATGTTTAAGAGGAGATTTGTTAATGAACACTGTATGTGCGAAATTGGCTAAAGAGCACTAAGTGAGCAATCAACTGTAATCTAAAGGGCTGAATTCAGTAAATTGATACTATGAAATCTTATCATTCGAAATCTAGTATATATGTTAAAGGGTGGCTTAGATGGATCGTTATTTTAAAGGTATAATTTAATATGATTACGTTTAGTTTGATGGAGATATGATGTTCGAAAAATTCGTACAAGGATTATGAAGTATATAAAAGTTTCGATTGGTTGCGAAACAGCTTTATAAATATGATATTCAGGCTTTGAGCCTAGCAAGCCTCGTGCTGGTGAAAATAATATCAGGCTTTATGCCTAGCAGGCTTTGTGCCGGTGTATAATATCAGGCTTTATGCCTAGCAGGCTTTGTGCCAGTGTATAATATCAGGCTTTATGCCTAGCAGGCTTTGTGCCGGTGTATAATAACAGGCTTTATGCCTAGCAAATTTTACGTGAACAACGGTAAAAATAATCAAATGTGCTAAATGAGTTAAAGTGAACAAGTATGTAACAATTTATTTCCTTTTTAGAAATAAGTTCTATGGGATATTAAACATGTTAATGATCAATGTGTGTTTGGAAATGTTATAATTTATGTGTAGATAAATGTTTGGTAGTTAAATTTCATAAGTATGGCTTGTTTATACCTTGATAAATTATCAATGCCATTGAGGTAATCTGAATAGTGAATGTGTGTGGCAAATGAATGTGTTGATGAATGAATATGTCTCTTTTTATGAGCATGAATGTGACTCTAATTTAGAATAGCGAACTTGAACTGAACCTTGATTGATCGAAAGAACCACTTTTAAATATTTCTTTTCATAGAATTTGGTCGCGGATAATCAGTGGAACAAATCTCTAATGCATAAAACTTTTTAAGTCAGTTTTCGCGATAAGAGATTAATTTTAGAGGACGTGGTCGAGGCAAAATAGCCGTATCGGAACTCGTTAGATCGGGTCAAGGGTCTGATAATGAGGTAGTTCGTGTTGTATGCTAACGAAGTGTATGAAATCTTGAATACGAATCTTGAAATAGTATCCAAGGAATGTGTTAGTTTGGTTAAGATCAGAGTGCGCAGCATAAACGTAGTGCGGTGAATTGAAATGTACGAATTTCTCGGTAGTAAGTAATTTCGAGGACGAAATTATTTTTAAGGGGGGTAGAATTGTAATATCCAGAAATAGGGGTTGTGCGTTTGGAGCATAACTCAAGTGTTAATGGGCCTTAAGAGTGGTTTGAATGTATTTAGGGGGTTTTTAAAACTCTCGGATAAAAAGGGAGTATTTTGGAAATTTTTGGAATTTTGGGTTAAAAAGGGTAACAAGGCAAGGAGGCTTTATATTAAATTGTGGCAGGTTTGTAACACCAACAAACCAGCAGCAAAGTGGTAGGGACGCTAGGGTACTTCAAGAGGGCTCAAGTTCGAGCCTTGTTGTCAGCAGTGAGTGCGTTTTATTCTTTTTGGTCTGGCGCATAAGCAAGGGGAGCAAAGGAATAAGGGTTTAAAAGAATTTTCAATGCGTTTGTTGGCATGAAATGAACACTGGCCGAGTGGTTGGGACGCTTGCAGCCAGGGTACCTTCTCGAGGACTCGCGTTCGAGTCCTGGGGGTCGCGCATGATGCGATTATTTTTGTTTTAGTATTCAGACCTGGGAGCTGGCGAAGGAAGGTTTAAAAGAATCTCGCGATGAGATATGGCATGAAAGTCTCATTAGCAGAATGGCAGGAAGCTTGAAGGATTCTCTCCAGGTCTCGGGTTCGAGACCCGGGGGCTGCACCTGGGGTTTTTCTTTTTTGTGCCGGTGTGAGGGGCTGCATGGGGCATGCACGCGTGAGCAATGCTCACGGGGTGCTTGTTATTTTATTTTTTAGTATTATTATTTTAAGTATAGGGAGTTTTATTTATTGTTTTGGAAGCATGGGCATTAATCTTTTATTTATTAAAGGATGGGTAAGGTGATGGAAGAGAAAGATTAAACAATGGTAATTGATGTTAGAATTCAGCAAAAAGGGAGAGCATGGCCGTTGGAAGCATGGGGAGTTCGTCGGCCTTGGTTGTAGCAAAGGCATGGCCAAATTCATTTTCCTTCCCTCCATTTTTAATGCATGGCCGAATTTCATGCTTGGTTTTTTCCTTTTTTCGTTATTGTCTTGACCGAGATTGATGTTGGGTTTTTCTCTTCTATCCCTTGTGTTTTTGGCAGAAAGAAGATGAGAGAGAGGGAGAGAGAGAGAGAGCAAGTTTGGGCTTCGGTTTTGAAGAAGCGAGAGTATTTCGGCTAGCAAATATTGCTTGCATTGTTCTTTCATTGTTGTTAGCCGCATGTTTCATTCCTATTTGAACCAAAGCCGAACCATCTAGCCTCATTCTTCACTCTTTCTCTCCATTATTATAGTGCCGAAACACCATAGCCGAATCTCTATTAATGGTGCTATCGACTGCGCGTTTGTGACCCTCCTTTCTCTTCAAGCGATTATAGTAAGTAATCTCTCCTTAAAATATCGGTTTTGCTTCATCTCCATATTTTGTATGCCGAAATCCAGTGATTGAGGATATGGTATAAGGTTGGCCAAAAGATTATAGGGTCATGAGTTGGTGTGTTCTTTTGCATGTGCCATCATGAAGGTGCATTAAGGAAGCTCTCGGGATTATAAACATTAAGGTAAGCAAGAATGTAGTTTCGGCCAAGGGCCATGTTTTTAGTATTCTTGTGTTGGCCGATCCTAATAAGTTGTTAGTAGGGTTTTCGTCAACACCAAAAGCAAATGATAGTTTTCGGATCTTTTAGCAAAGGCATGTGGTTGTTGACTTTCGGCCTTAGGCTATATTTTGGGTTTTGTGATAATCGAATGTTGAGCTTGGCTTTAGGGATGGCCGAATATGTATAAGGCCATAGTGATGTGCTCTTTTTGTGTGTAGCTAGTGTAAAGGAGCATCAAAGGAGTCTTTCGGGAGTTGAAGTGCTCAAGGGACTTTGTTGAGCAAGGTAAATGGTAAGTATAACATGCGGCCAAGAGCCATTGTTCATAGATTTTGGTATTGAAGGATTGACCGATTTCTAACTTTGGTTTTTAAGGCAAATCAACAGCAATAGGACAAGTTTCGGGATTTTAGATTGTGTTAGATAAATCGGATCTCGCTTTAAATCATGTGCGTAGTTATCGCACTGTTCTTTTGCTTATTATATGTATTGTATGTATTATTTTATGCAAACGTATAAGTTGTGCATGTTAGCCGAAATTAGGGTTAAGATGGTGGATACCCAAGGTAAGTGATCGAATAATCAAGTTAGTGGTTTTGGTACTAATCTTTCAGTGATTTGCGATAATGAATGACTATTGATGAATGTATAAAAATGTGATGACGTGTGATGTATAATTGTTTTGAGTAATATGTTACCATGATACATATGTATATATATGCATGGCATTTGGGATGTGACTATTTGAGGAAAGGATGTACGTTATGTGTGTGGTCTAGTGCTAGCCTCGTGCTACATTAGCGTTTGATGTTTAGCTATGTGCTTCCTCAAGGGAGGTGTTGGCTAAGTGCCCATCTCGGCGGTTGATAGCTGTGTGCATCACCGTGGACTGATTGATATGTGGGATCCCTATGGGATCGGTGGCTTGGCCACGGCCTTGAGCAGTAAGTCGGCCAAGGTAAGATATGTGGATCACTATGTGGGTTGAGCTTCATAATTGCATATTCATAATTGCATATTCATATTCGCATATTCATGTTTATGGACTGTGTGGATATGGGCTAAGCCCATATGTGGAGATATGTGTATTAACTATACACTGAGTCTTGGTGACTCACCCAATTTTTCTAAACCTTTCAGGTGATCGTGATTTTGGACCGGGTCGGAGTGGATACAAAGGTGGCCATGCGGAAGCGGATTCTCATGCGAAAAGGATATTTTGATTAATGGAGTATCTACATTTTCATTATTCTGATTAAGTGTTTAATGTAAAAAGGCCCATTAAAGTATTTAAGTACCTTTATTAAGCATCTTTATTATTATGCTCTATTATGGATGGATAGTTTAAAATGTCGATTGCAAATGGTTTTATTTTCTCAAGTAAAGCTTGAATCCGATATTTTTATAACAACTTTAATTTTTACTTAGAATATTACAAGTCACGAAAATGTTTTATTAAAGGAAACAAATTTTCCACGGTTTTTACTATTAAGTAAGAATATTTTTGAAAGTGTTCCGCAGTGGCATTCCAAATTCGGTCGGCGTGAATGGGCCAGGTTTGGGGTGTTACATTTTGGTATTAGAGCACGGTTCAAAACTCGGCTTTGAGGTTTTGGGCCCGAGAAACAGTTTTCAAAAGTGGGCTTTTCAAAATATGGACTTTTATTTCAGGTTTATTCTGGCATGGCACCTGTACCTCCGACCCGAAGTCCACCCGGTAAGTACCTCTGACTATTAAAGTAATATTTGAATTAAATTAAGCTATGAACTAAGTGAATGAAACCATATGTTTAAGCATATGATTGGTTTTATTCGATTTGATGATATAAATATATGTATGATATGGAAATGCGAAATTCATATTCATGCCAAAGTTTATAAGTGCATTTGTCTATATGGTAATTGATATGTTCAAAGAACTACTTGAGTAAGTTTTAAGCAAACGGACTTATTTGAATTATCTCTATATTAAATTGTACATGTTCGAGTAGCATAATAAATTTTATTTTCAAATTGCCGAATAAGGCATAGAAATTATTATATGTGATAGTCGAATGTGGATTAGTAAATACATGTATATATCTATAACCATTGAATAATTGAGTTGGCCAAATATATGCACTTGGGATAAGGGATAATATATATATCCATATATATATATATATATATATATAAATGTTACCAATGTGATAAGGTATAAGATTAAATATTTGTATTGGCCGAATGTATATTTGCCTTAAGTATGAAATTTTGATATGTTTGGACTGGATAAATAATTATGAGTTGAGTAGTAGTTAATTGTGGAATATGAAATAGGTGATGGTGGTGATTGAATAAATAAATATGTGTTTAATTGAGTGTGACCGAATGTGATGGTAAATTATAGGAAGAAAGAGTTGGTTTGAATGTGTGTATTTGTGTATGTTCATATTTATAATATGTGAATATATATATATGTTTAAGAGGAGATTTGTTAATGAACACTGTATGTGCGAAATTGGCTAAAGAGCACTAAGTGAGCAATCAACTGTAATCTAAAGGGCTGAATTCAGTAAATTGATACTATGAAATCTTATCATTCGAAATCTAGTATATATGTTAAAGGGTGGCTTAGATGGATCGTTATTTTAAAGGTATAATTTAATATGATTACGTTTAGTTTGATGGAGATATGATGTTCGAAAAATTCGTACAAGGATTATGAAGTATATAAAAGTTTCGATTGGTTGCGAAACAGCTTTATAAATATGATATTCAGGCTTTGAGCCTAGCAAGCCTCGTGCTGGTGAAAATAATATCAGGCTTTATGCCTAGCAGGCTTTGTGCCGGTGTATAATATCAGGCTTTATGCCTAGCAGGCTTTGTGCCGGTGTATAATATCAGGCTTTATGCCTAGCAGGCTTTGTGCCGGTGTATAATAACAGGCTTTATGCCTAGCAAATTTTACGTGAACAACGGTAAAAATAATCAAATGTGCTAAATGAGTTAAAGTGAACAAGTATGTAACAATTTATTTCCTTTTTAGAAATAAGTTCTATGGGATATTAAACATGTTAATGATCAATGTGTGTTTGGAAATGTTATAATTTATGTGTAGATAAATGTTTGGTAGTTAAATTTCATAAGTATGGCTTGTTTATACCTTGATAAATTATCAATGCCATTGAGGTAATCTGAATAGTGAATGTGTGTGGCAAATGAATGTGTTGATGAATGAATATGTCTCTTTTTATGAGCATGAATGTGACTCTAATTTAGAATAGCGAACTTGAACTGAACCTTGATTGATCGAAAGAACCACTTTTAAATATTTCTTTTCATAGAATTTGGTCGCGGATAATCAGTGGAACAAATCTCTAATGCATAAAACTTTTTAAGTCAGTTTTCGCGATAAGAGATTAATTTTAGAGGACGTGGTCGAGGCAAAATAGCCGTATCGGAACTCGTTAGATCGGGTCAAGGGTCTGATAATGAGGTAGTTCGTGTTGTATGCTAACGAAGTGTATGAAATCTTGAATACGAATCTTGAAATAGTATCCAAGGAATGTGTTAGTTTGGTTAAGATCAGAGTGCGCAGCATAAACGTAGTGCGGTGAATTGAAATGTACGAATTTCTCGGTAGTAAGTAATTTCGAGGACGAAATTATTTTTAAGGGGGGTAGAATTGTAATATCCAGAAATAGGGGTTGTGCGTTTGGAGCATAACTCAAGTGTTAATGGGCCTTAAGAGTGGTTTGAATGTATTTAGGGGGTTTTTAAAACTCTCGGATAAAAAGGGAGTATTTTGGAAATTTTTGGAATTTTGGGTTAAAAAGGGTAACAAGGCAAGGAGGCTTTATATTAAATTGTGGCAGGTTTGTAACACCAACAAACCAGCAGCAAAGTGGTAGGGACGCTAGGGTACTTCAAGAGGGCTCAAGTTCGAGCCTTGTTGTCAGCAGTGAGTGCGTTTTATTCTTTTTGGTCTGGCGCATAAGCAAGGGGAGCAAAGGAATAAGGGTTTAAAAGAATTTTCAATGCGTTTGTTGGCATGAAATGAACACTGGCCGAGTGGTTGGGACGCTTGCAGCCAGGGTACCTTCTCGAGGACTCGCGTTCGAGTCCTGGGGGTCGCGCATGATGCGGTTATTTTTGTTTTAGTATTCAGACCTGGGAGCTGGCGAAGGAAGGTTTAAAAGAATCTCGCGATGAGATATGGCATGAAAGTCTCATTAGCAGAATGGCAGGAAGCTTGAAGGATTCTCTCCAGGTCTCGGGTTCGAGACCCGGGGGCTGCACCTGGGGTTTTTTTTTTTGTGCCGGTGTGAGGGGCTGCATGGGGCATGCACGCGTGAGCAATGCTCACGGGGTGCTTGTTATTTTATTTTTTAGTATTATTATTTTAAGTATAGGGAGTTTTATTTATTGTTTTGGAAGCATGGGCATTAATCTTTTATTTATTAAAGGATGGGTAAGGTGATGGAAGAGAAAGATTAAACAATGGTAATTGATGTTAGAATTCAGCAAAAAGGGAGAGCATGGCCGTTGGAAGCATGGGGAGTTGGTCGGCCTTGGTTGTAGCAAAGGCATGGCCAAATTCATTTTCCTTCCCTCCATTTTTAATGCATGGCCGAATTTCATGCTTGGTTTTTTCCTTCTTTCGTTATTGTCTTGACCGAGATTGATGTTGGGTTTTTCTCTTCTATCCCTTGTGTTTTTGGCAGAAAGAAGATGAGAGAGAGGGAGAGAGAGAGAGAGCAAGTTTGAGCTTCGGTTTTGAAGAAGCGAGAGTATTTCGGCTAGCAAATATTGCTTGCATTGTTCTTTCATTGTTGTTAGCCGCATGTTTCATTCCTATTTGAACCAAAGCCGAACCACCTAGCCTCATTCTTCACTCTTTCTCTCCATTATTATAGTGCCGAAACACCATAGCCGAATCTCTATTAATGGTGCTATCGACTGCGCGTTTGTGACCCTCCTTTCTCTTCAAGCGATTATAGTAAGTAATCTCTCCTTAAAATATCGGTTTTGCTTCATCTCCATATTTTGTATGCCGAAATCCAGTGATTGAGGATATGGTATAAGGTTGGCCAAAAGATTATAGGGTCATGAGTTGGTGTGTTCTTTTGCATGTGCCATCATGAAGGTGCATTAAGGAAGCTCTCGGGATTATAAACATTAAGGTAAGCAAGAATGTAGTTTCGGCCAAGGGCCATGTTTTTAGTATTCTTGTGTTGGCCGATCCTAATAAGTTGTTAGTAGGGTTTTCGTCAACACCAAAAGCAAATGATAGTTTTCGGATCTTTTAGCAAAGGCATGTGGTTGTTGACTTTCGGCCTTAGGCTATATTTTGGGTTTTGTGATAATCGAATGTTGAGCTTGGCTTTAGGGATGGCCGAATATGTATAAGGCCATAGTGATGTGCTCTTTTTGTGTGTAGCTAGTGTAAAGGAGCATCAAAGGAGTCTTTCGGGAGTTGAAGTGCTCAAGGGACTTTGTTGAGCAAGGTAAATGGTAAGTATAACATGCGGCCAAGAGCCATTGTTCATAGATTTTGGTATTGAAGGATTGACCGATTTCTAACTTTGGTTTTTAAGGAAAATCAACAGCAATAGGACAAGTTTCGGGATTTTAGATTGTGTTAGATAAATCGGATCTCGCTTTAAATCATGTGCGTAGTTATCGCACTGTTCTTTTGCTTATTATATGTATTGTATGTATTATTTTATGCAAACGTATAAGTTGTGCATGTTAGCCAAATTAGGGTTAAGATGGTGGATACCCAAGGTGAGTGATCGAATAATCAAGTTAGTGGTTTTGGTACTAATCTTTCAGTGATTTGCGATAATGAATGACTATTGATGAATGTATAAAAATGTGATGACGTGTGATGTATAATTGTTTTGAGTAATATGTTACCATGATACATATGTATATATATGCATGGCATTTGGGATGTGACTATTTGAGGAAAGGATGTACGTTATGTGTGTGGTCTAGTGCTAGCCTCGTGCTACATTAGCGTTTGATGTTTAGCTATGTGCTTCCTCAAGGGAGGTGTTGGCTAAGTGCCCATCTCGGCGGTTGATAGCTGTGTGCATCACCGTGGACTGATTGATATGTGGGATCCCTATGGGATCGGTGGCTTGGCCACGGCCTTGAGCAGTAAGTCGGCCAAGGTAAGATATGTGGATCACTATGTGGGTTGAGCTTCATAATTGCATATTCATAATTGCATATTCATATTCGCATATTCATGTTTATGGACTGTGTGGATATGGGCTAAGCCCATATGTGGAGATATGTGTATTAACTATACACTGAGTCTTGGTGACTCACCCAATTTTTCTAAACCTTTCAGGTGATCGTGATTTTGGACCGGGTCGGAGTGGATACAAAGGTGGCCATGCGGAAGCGGATTCTCATGCGAAAAGGATATTTTGATTAATGGAGTATCTACATTTTCATTATTCTGATTAAGTGTTTAATGTAAAAAGGCCCATTAAAGTATTTAAGTACCTTTATTAAGCATCTTTATTATTATGCTCTATTATGGATGGATAGTTTAAAATGTCGATTGCAAATGGTTTTATTTTCTCAAGTAAAGCTTGAATCCGATATTTTTATAACAACTTTAATTTTTACTTAGAATATTACAAGTCACGAAAATGTTTTATTAAAGGAAACAAATTTTCCACGGTTTTTACTATTAAGTAAGAATATTTTTGAAAGTGTTCCGCAGTGGCATTCCAAATTCGGTCAGCGTGAATGGGCCGGGTTTGGGGTGTTACATTTTGGTATAGAGCACGGTTCAAAACTCGGCTTTGAGGTTTTGGGCCCGAGAAACAGTTTTCAAAAGTGGGCTTTTCAAAATATGGACTTTTATTTCAGGTTTATTCTGGCATGGCACCTGTACCTCCGACCCGAAGTCCACCCGGTAAGTACCTCTGACTATTAAAGTAATATTTGAATTAAATTAAGCTATGAATTAAGTGAATGAAACCATATGTTTAAGCATATGATTGGTTTTATTCGATTTGATGATATAAATATATGTATGATATGGAAATGCGAAATTCATATTCATGCCAAAGTTTATATGTGCATTTGTCTATATGGTAATTGATATGTTCAAAGAACTACTTGAGTAAGTTTTTAAGCAAACGGACTTATTTGAATTATCTCTATATTAAATTGTACATGTTCGAGTAGCATAATAAATTTTATTTTCAAATTGCCGAATAAGGCATAGAAATTATTATATGTGATAGTCGAATGTGGATTAGTAAATACATGTATATATCTATAACCATTGAATAATTGAGTTGGCCAAATATATGCACTTGGGATAAGGGATAATATATATATCCATATATATATATATATATATATAATGTTACCAATGTGATAAGGTATAAGATTAAATTTTGTATTGGCCGAATGTATATTTGCCTTAAGTATGAAATTTTGATATGTTTGGACTGGATAAATAATTATGAGTTGAGTAGTAGTTAATTGTGGAATATGAAATAGGTGATGGTGGTGATTGAATAAATAAATATGTGTTTAATTGAGTGTGACCGAATGTGATGGTAAATTATAGGAAGAAAGAGTTGGTTTGAATGTGTGTATTTGTGTATGTTCATATTTATATATGTGAATATATATATTATGTTTAAGAGGAGATTTGTTAATGAACACTGTATGTGCGAAATTGGCTAAAGAGCACTAAGTGAGCAATCAACTGTAATCTAAAGGGTTGAATTCAGTAAATTGATACTATGAAATCTTATCATTCGAAATCTAGTATATATGTGGACTGATTGATATGTGGGATCCCTATGGGATCGGTGGCTTGGCCACGGCCTTGAGCAGTAAGTCGGCCAAGGTAAGATATGGATCACTATGTGGGTTGAGCTTCATAATTGCATATTCATAATTGCATATTCATATTCGCATATTCATGTTTATGGACTGTGTGGATATGGGCTAAGCCTATATGTGGAGATTGTGTATTAACTATGCACTGAGTCTTGGTGACTCACCCAATTTTTAAACCTTTTAGGTGATCGTGATTTTGGACCGGGTCGGAGTGGATACAAAAGTGGCCATGCGGAAGCGGATTCTCATGCGAAAAGGATATTTTGATTAATGGAGTATCTACATTTTCATTATTCTGATTAAGTGTTTAATGTAAAAAGGCCCATTAAAGTATTTAAGTACCTTTATTAAGCATCTTTATTATTATGCTCTATTATGGATGGATAGTTTAAAATGTCGATTGCAAATGGTTTTATTTTCTCAAGTAAAGCTTGAATCCGATATTTTATAACAAACTTCAATTTTTACTTAGAATTACAAGTCACGAAAATGTTTTATTAAAGGAAACAAATTTTCCACGGTTTTTACTATTAAGTAAGAATATTTTGAAAGTGTTCCGCAGTGGCATTCCAAATTCGGTCGGCGTGAATGGGCAGGGTTTGGGGTGTTACAGTGTGATTGTTTCTCTATTTTACAGTGTCAGTAAAGCCAGCTCGGATCCGGAATCGTCGGCATCTCTATCACACTATCGGCAATCTATTTTGGTACTTTTGGAAAGATGTATATAGATGAAATATGGCATGTATAGGCTAGAAGTTATGGTATGTTTTGGGGAATGTTTATATCCTTGCCATGTGATTTGGCTTGTAGGTTGAATGATGTTGAAATTATGAATGAGTTGTGAGTTTGGTATATTTCATGATTATGTAGTTGATGAAATATGTGGTTGAAAATGAATTTTGATATGGATTACATGATGCTTGAATTACATGTGTTTTGAGTATAAATGTCACTTTGAATGGTCTTAGTTGTAATGTTATTGAGCATAGAAGTAGATGGTATAGTTTGTGGTTGAAAATGCATGGAATGGTAAGTTTGTTTGTATATAGAAGCATAAATTGGCATTTTATTAAAGCTTGTTGGTAAACCCTTGTGTGGGTGGAAAATTGGCACTGCAAATGGTCTGTTTTGTCTACACGGTTAAGGTACACGGGTGTGCCTAGTGACCATGGGATAAAGTCAGTAGATAGCCCAAGTATGCATGGCTAGGGTACATGGACGTGCCTAGTAGCCGTGTGAATAAGTCAGTATATTGCCTAAGAGTACATGGCCTTAGTACACGGCGTGCCTAGTGGCCGTGTGGAGAAGTCAGAGTACTTGCTCTGCTTTTGCACGGTTACATGGGGGTGTCTGGTGATCGTGTGAGGCACACGGCCTGATTGCACGGGCGTGTGACCTCAACAGTTTTGAAGAATATTGAAATTTTGAAAATTTTCGTTAGTGTTCGGTTTTATCCCGACCCCTTTCTAACACGTGTTTAAGGTCTCGTAGACCTAAATGAGGGACTGTATGTTCGTAATTGAGTATGTATGATTGATGATAGACTTTGTGTCGTGGAATGGATGTGAATTATTGTGGTTGTTTGGTAACACCTCTTAACCCTATTCCGGCGACAGTCTCGGGTTAATGGTGTTATAGTGTCTCTGCCCTTGTGCTCAATTCTGGACATTCAGTTTTGCAACAATTAAGGTGCAGGGGACACATGGCTATAACACATGCCCGTAGGGCAGACCGTGTGTCACACACGGCCTAGACACACGCTCGTGTGTCTACCCGTGTGGACAAAACAAGGCTATTTACCAAGCCATTTTGCCACCCACACTTGCACACATCTACACAACATCTCATGGCACAAATTCAAGCATTTAAATACGACCAAACAACCACAAACAAGACAATAACATGACATTCTTATATCATCATTTATCATGCTTAAAACATCATACTTAGCCTGATAAAAAACATACTCATTTCACATTCACATCATTTCACATTCACAAGAGGGCATTAACATATGAATAACTTATGATCAACATAAGCCATTATTCATGGCTATAAATAAGATGAAACATTAACAAATATAAGCAAACACATATAGCCAAATTAATAATGACACACATACAAATTGACATAGTCCCTGTACATGCCATAGACTCAAAATGCTTGGATTCATTTATAACCAAAATGATAGCTTGATAGTGTGATAGGATCTCTGGCGATCTCCAACCCGAACTAGCTTAATAACCCTAGAAGACATGGGAAAGGAAGGGGGTAAGCTATATAGCTTAGTAAGTCCGTACGAAAATAAAAAGCAACTTTTACCAATCTTTTATCGAGTCTAACAATATAAACATAAAATAATAATAATTACTTTATATCTCACAGTTATAAATTTTCATTCAGTCATAATGTTTACTCTATCAACTTATAAGCATAATTTAACACATCTTGGTTTTAGCCTAACAACCATAATTTCTCCTTTATCAGATTACAGCAAATAACGAATCATTTCAAACTTCATAGTAACCATGCACATTAATTATGAGTATTTACATTTCAAGCATATACTTTAACATCTTTCAATTGCCTAAACTCTTATCTTCCCTTACTTCCATAACCATTTCAACAAGCAATTATGCCAATCTTCCTTTTTCTCATATCCAAGAAATCACAGTTTGTGTGAATAAACATGCCACATCATAACTCAATTTGGCCTCGAAAGCCAATCACATAATCGTCAATCGAATTTACCATGTATTTCATACACACAAGTATAGACCAATAATCACAAGGTTTTCACAAAATCATTCTCGTGGAGATCATGAACTCACAATTTAATGAAGTCAATGCTCATAAATTTTACGTACATACCTATAGTAATACGTAATACTTACATACTCTTTCTCTTCTTTAACATACCCGTTGAATTTCCCGTTGAACCATTTGGAATCTAAAGGATACTCGGGGGTCTCGTACACACAGTACCATAACAATGCCATATCCTAGATACGGTCTTACATGTAATCTCGTATCGATGCCAATAGCCCAGCTATGGTCTTACACGAAGTCTCTTATAGATGCCATATCCCATATATGGTTTACACAAAGTCTCATATCGATGTCATATCCCAGATATGGTCTTACACGTAATCTCAGTAACCCTAATGTCATGACATTTGTATCCTATTCGATCTTAAGGTTCAACCGGGATTTACTCGTTTATCGAAATCTCTGTCGGTTATTTCCGTAGTATCGTACTCAATAGCATTCACATTTCATTTCAATAATATAGCATTTACCACAATTATATCAATTAAGCATTTATACACATATAATTTAATGCTTATTAAATATATGAACTTACCTCGTGTAGAAACGACAAAAATGACCTAATCGTCAAAT